>CALNHX010001257.1:0-239376 GCA_940337035.1 Agriotes lineatus | reverse complement strand
AAGATGTGTTACTATATGAATCCAATCGAAACAAATTTCAAACATTCTGTATTCAAATAATTCGTTATTTTGGTTATGTTAGTGAGCAACTTAAGAGCTCTGAACGCATATAAACATGGCTAGCTGTGTATAATAGCCTAACTGCAACCGAAACGCTAAAAGTGCTGCTTAAATGAATAATAATTACACCAAAAGCATCTCGCAGAGTCACATATTGCATTCAAACTAGATACAAACGTTATATTAGCACTTACGAAGGCTTCTAAGCACGCTAAGGTGTGTTTCTATATGAATCCAATCGAAACAAATTCCAAACATTCTGTATTCAAATAATTCGTTATTTTGGTTATGTTAGAGAGCACCTTAAGAGCTCTGAACGCATATAAACATGGCTAGCTATGTATAATAGCCAACCTGCAACCGAAACGCTAAAAGTGCTGCTTAAATGATTAATAAGTACACCAAATGCATATCGCAGAGTCACATATTGCATTCAAACTATCTACAAACGTTATATTACCACTTACGAAGGCTTCTAAGCACGCTAAGGTGTGTTTCTATATGAATCCAATTGAAACAAATTTCAAACATTCTGTATTCAAATAATTCGTTATTTTGGTTATGTTAGAGAGCAACTTAAGAGCTCTGAACGCATATAAACATGGCTAGCTGTGTATAATAGCCAAACTGCAACCGAAACGCTAAAAGTGCTGCTTAAATGAATAATAATTACACCAAAAGCATTTCGCAGAGTCACGTATTGCAATCAAACTAGATACAAACGTTATATTAGCACTTACGAAGGCTCTAAGCACGCTAAGGTGTGTTTCTATATGAATCCAATCGAAACAAATTTCAAACATTCTGTATTCAAATAATTCGTTATTTTGGTTATGTTAGAGAGCAACTTAAGAGCTCTGAACGCATATAAACATGGCTAGCTGTGTATAATAGCCAAACTGCAACCGAAACGCTAAAAGTGCTGCTTAAATGAATAATAATTACACCAAAAACATTTCGCAGAGTCACATATTGCATTCAAACTAGATACAAACGTTATATTACCACTTACGAAGGCTTCTAAGTACGCTAAGGTGTGTTTCTATATGAATCCAATCGAAACAAATTTCAAACATTCTGTATTCAAATCAATCGTTATTTTGGTTATGTTAGAGAGCAACTTAAGAGCTCTGAACGCATATTACCGTGGCTTGCTGTGTATAATAGCCTAACTGCAACCGAAATGCTAAAAGTGCTGTTTAAATGAATAATAATTACACTAAAAGCATCTCGCAGAGTCACATATTGCATTCAAACTAGATACAAACATTATATTAGCACTTACGAAGGCTTCTAAGCACGCTAAGGTGTGTTTCAATATAAATCCAATCGAAACAAATTTCAAACATTTTGTATTCAAATAATTCGTTATTTTGGTTATGTTAGAGATCAACTTAAGAGCTCTGAACGCATATAAACATGGCTAGCTGTGTATAATAGCCTAACTGCAACCGAAACGCTAAAAGTGCTGCTGAAATGATTAATAAGTACACCAAATGCATATCGCAGAGTCACATATTGCATTCAAACTAGATACAATCGTTATATTAGCACTTACGAAGGCTTCTAAGCACGCTAAGGTGTGTTTCTATATGAATCCAATCGAAACAAATTTCAAACATTCTGTATTCAAATAATTCGTTATTTTGGTTATGTTAGAGAGCAACTTAAGAGCTCTGAACGCATATAAACATGACTAGCTGTGTATAATAGCCTAACTGCAACCGAAACGCTAAAAGTTCTGCTTAAATGATTAATAAGTACACCAAATGCATATCGCAGAGTCACATATTGCATTCAATCTAGATACAAACGTTATATTAGCACTTACGAAGGCTTCTAAGCACGCTAAGGTGTGTTTCTATATGAATCCAATCGAAACAAATTTCAAACATCCTGTATTCAAATAATTCGTTATTTTGGTTATGTTAGAGAGCAACTTAAGAGCTCTGAACGCATATAAACATGACTAGCTGTGTATAATAGCCTAACTGCAACCGAAACGCTAAAAGTGCTGCTTAAATGATTAATAAGTACACCAAATGCATATCGCAGAGTCACATATTGCATTAAATCTAGATACAAACGTTATATTAGCACTTACAAAGGTTTCTAAGCACGCTAAGGTGTGTTTCAATATGAATCCAATCGAAACAAATTTAAAATATTCTGTATTCAAATAATTCGTTATTTTGGTTATGTTAGAGAGCAACTTAAGAGCTCTGAACGCACATAAACATGGCTAGCTGTGTATAATAGCTTAACTGCAACCGAAACGCTAAAAGTGCTGCTTAAATGAATAATAATTACACCAAAAGCATCTCGCAGAGTCACATATTGCATTCAAACTAGATACACACGTTATATTAGCACTTACGAAGGCTTCTAAGCACGCTAAGGTGTGTTTCTATATGAATCCAATCGAAACAAATTTCAAACATTCTGTATTCAAATAATTCTTTATTTTGGTTATGTTAGAGAACAACTTAAGAGCTCTGAACGCATATAAACATGGCTAGCTGTGTATAATAGCCAAACTGCAACCGAAACGCTAAAAGTGCTGCTTAAATAAATAATAATTACACCAAAAGCATCTCGCAGAGTCACATATTGCATTCAAACTAGATGCAAACATTATATTAGCACTTACGAAGGCTTCTAAGCACGCTAAGGTGTGTTTCTATATGAATCCAATCGAAACAAATTTCAAACATTCTGTATTCAAATAATTCGTTATTTTGGTTATGTTAGAGAGCAACTTAAGACCTCTGAACGCATATAAACATGGCTAGCTGTGTATAATAGCCAAACTGCAACCGAAACGCTAAAAGTGCTGCTTAAATGAATAATAATTACACCAAAAGCATCTCGCAGAGTCACATATTGCATTCAAACTAGATACAAACGTTATATTAGCACTTACGAAGGCTTCTAAGCACGCTAAGGTGTGTTTCTATATGAATCCAATCGAAACAAATTTCAAACATTCTGTATTCAAATAATTCTTTATTTTGGTTATGTTAGAGAGCAACTTAAGAGCTCTGAACGCATATAAACATGGCTAGCTCTGTATAATAGCTTAACTGCAACCGAAACGCTAAAAGTGCTGCTTAAATGAATAATTATTACACCAAAAGCATCTCGCAGAGTCACATATTGCATTCAAACTAGATACAAACGTTATATTAGCTTAAGAGCTATAAACATGGCTAGCTGTGTATAATAGCCTAACTGCAACCGAAACGCTAAAAGTGCTGCTTAAATGAATAATAATTACACCAAAAGCTTCTCGCAGAGTCACATACTGCATTCAAACTAGATACAAACGTTATATTAGCACTTACGAAGGCTTCTAAGCACGCTAAGGTGTGTTACTATATGAATCCAATCGAAACAAATTTCAAACATTCTGTATTCAAATAATTCGTTATTTTGGTTATGTTAGAGAGCAACTCAAGAGCTCTGAACGCATATAAACATGGCTAGCTGTGTATAATAGCCTAACTGCAACCGAAACGCTAAAAGTGCTGCATAAATGAATAATAATTACACCAAAAGCATCGCGCAGAGTCACATATTGCATTCAAACTAGATACAAACGTTATATTAGCACTTACGAAGGCTTCTAAGCACGCTAAGGTGTGTTTCTATATGAATCCAATCGAAACAAATTTCAAACATTCTGTATTCAAATAATTCGTTATTTTGGTTATGTTAGAGAGCAACTTAAGAGCTCTGAACGCATATAAACATGGCTAGCTGTGTATAATAGCCAAACTGCAACCGAAACGCTAAAAGTGCTGCTTAAATGAATAATAATTACACCCAAAACATCTCGCAGAGTCACATATTGCATTCAAACTAGATACAAACGTTATATTAGCACTTACGAAGGCTTCTAAGCACGCTAAGGTGTGTTTCAATATGAATCCAATCGAAACAAATTTCAAACATTCTGTATTCAAATAATTCGTTATTTTGGTTATGTTAGAGATCAACTTAAGAGCTCTGAACGCATATAAACATGGCTAGCTGTGTATAATAGCCTAACTGCAACCGAATCGCTAAAAGTGCTGCTGAAATGATTAATAAGTACACCAAATGCATATCGCAGAGTCACATATTGCATTCAAACTAGATACAATCGTTATATTAGCACTTACGAAGGCTTCTAAGCACGCTAAGGTGTGTTTCTATATGAATCCAATCGAAACAAATTTCAAACATTCTGTATTCAAATAATTCGTTATTTTGGTTATGTTAGAGAGCAACTTAAGAGCTCTGAACGCATATAAACATGACTAGCTGTGTATAATAGCCTAACTGCAACCGAAACGCTAAAAGTGCTGCTTAAATGATTAATAAGTACACCAAATGCATATCGCAGAGTCACATATTGCATTCAATCTAGATACAAACGTTATATTAGCACTTACGAAGACTTCTAAGCACGCTAAGGTGTGTTTCTATCTGAATCCAATCGAAACAAATTTCAAACATTCTGTATTCAAATAATTCGTTATTTTGGTTATGTTAGAGAGCAACTTAAGAGCTCTGAACGTATATAAACATGACTAGCTGTGTATAATAGCCTAACTGCAACCGAAACGCTAAAAGTGCTGCTTAAATGATTAATAAGTACACCAAATGCATATCGCAGAGTCACATATTGCATTAAATCTAGATACAAACGTTATATTAGCACTTACAAAGGTTTCTAAGCACGCTAAGGTGTGTTTCAATATGAATCCAATCGAAACAAATTTAAAACATTCTGTATTCAAATAATTCGTTATTTTGGTTATGTTAGAGAGCAACTTAAAAGCTCTGAACGCACATAAACATGGCTAGCTGTGTATAATAGCTTAACTGCAACCGAAACGCTAAAAGTGCTGCTTAAATGAATAATAATTACACCAAAAGCATCTCGCAGAGTCACATATTGCATTCAAACTAGATACAAACGTTATATTAGCACTTACGAAGGCTTCTAAGCACGCTAAGGCGTGTTTCTATATGAATCCAATCGAAACAAATTTCAAACATTCTGTATTCAAATAATTCTTTATTTTGGTTATGTTAGAGAACAACTTAAGAGCTCTGAACGGATATAAACATGGCTAGCTGTGTATAATAGCCTAACTGCAACCGAAACGCTAAAAGTGCTGCTTAAATGAATAATAATTACACCAAAAGCATCTCGCAGAGTCACATATTGCATTCAAACTAGATACAAACGTTATATTAGCACTTACGAAGGCTTCTAAGCACGCTAAGATGTGTTACTATATGAATCCAATCGAAACAAATTTCAAACATTCTGTATTCAAATAATTCGTTATTTTGGTTATGTTAGTGAGCAACTTAAGAGTTCTGAACGCATATAAACATGGCTAGCTGTGTATAATAGCCTAACTGCAACCGAAACGCTAAAAGTGCTGCTTAAATGAATAATAATTACACCAAAAGCATCTCGCAGAGTCACATATTGCATTCAAACTAGATACAAACGTTATATTAGCACTTACGAAGGCTTCTAAGCACGCTAAGGTGTGTTTCTATATGAATCCAATCGAAACAAATTCCAAACATTCTGTATTCAAATAATTCGTTATTTTGGTTATGTTAGAGAGCAACTTAAGAGCTCTGAACGCATATGAACATGGCTAGCAATGTATAATAGCCAACCTGCAACCGAAACGCTAAAAGTGCTGCTTAAATGATTAATAAGTACAACAAATGCATATCGCAGAGTCACATATTGCATTCAAACTATCTACAAACGTTATATTAGCTTAAGAGCTATAAACATGGCTAGCTGTGTATAATAGCCTAACTGCAACCGAAACGCTAAAAGTGCTGCTTAAATGAATAACAATTACACCAAAAGCTTCTCGCAGAGTCACATATTGCATTCAAACTAGATACAAACGTTATATTAGCACTTACGAAGGCTTCTAAGCACGCTAAGGTGTGTTACTATATGAATCCAATCGAAACAAATTTCAAACATTCTGTATTCAAATAATTCGTTATTTTGGTTATGTTAGAGAGCAACTCAAGAGCTCTGAACGCATATAAACATGGCTAGCTGTGTATAATAGCCTAACTGCAACCGAAACGCTAAAAGTGCTGCTTAAATGAATAATAATTACACCAAAAGCATCTCGCAGAGTCACATATTGCATTCAAACTAGATACAAACGTTATATTAGCACTTACGAAGGCTTCTAAGCACGCTAAGGTGTGTTACTATTATGAATCCAATCGAAACAAATTTCAAACATTCTGTATTCAAATAATTCGTTATTTTGGTTATGTTAGAGAGCAACTCAAGACCTCTGAACGCATATAAACATGGCTAGCTGTGTATAATAGCCTAACTGCAACCGAAACGCTAAAAGTGCTGCTTAAATGAATAATAATTACACCAAAAGCATCTCGCAGAGTCACATATTGCATTCAAACTAGATACAAACGTTATATTAGCACTTACGAAGGCTTCTAAGCACGCTAAGGTGTGTTTCTATATGAATCCAATCGAAAGAAATTTCAAACATTCTGTATTCAAATAATTCGTTATTTTGGTTATGTTAGAGAGCAACTTATGAGCTCTGAATGCATATAAACATGGCTAGCTGTGTATAATAGCCAAACTGCAACCGAAACGCTAAAAGTGCTGCTTAAATGAATAATAATTACACCAAAAACATCTCGCAGAGTCACATATTGCATTCAAACTAGATACAAACGTTATATTAGCACTTACGAAGGCTTCTAAGCACGCTAAGGTGTGTTTCTATATGAATCCAATTGAAACAAATTTCAAACATTCTGTATTCAAATAATTCGTTATTTTGGTTATGTTAGAGAGCAACTTAAGAGCTCTGAACGCATATAAACATGGCTAGCTGTGTATAATAACCAAACTGCAACCGAAACGCTAAAAGTGCTGCTTAAATGAATAATAATTACACCAAAAGCATTTCGCAAAGTCACATATTGCATTCAAACTAGATACAAACGTTATATTAGCACTTACGAAGGCTTCTAAGCACGCTAAGGTGTGTTTCTATATGAATCATATCGAAACAAATTTCAAACATTCTGTATTCAAATAATTCGTTAATTTGGTTATGTTAGAGAGCAACTTAAGAGCTCTGAACGCATATAAACATGGCTAGCTGTGTATAATAGCCTAACTGCAACCGAAACGCTAAAAGTGCTGCTTAAATGAATAATAATTACACCAAAAGCATCTCGCAGAGTCACATATTGCATTCAAACTAGATACAAACGTTATATTAGCACTTACGAAGGCTTCTAAGCACGCTAAGGTGTGTTTCTATATGAATCCAATCGAAAGAAATTTCAAACATTCTGTATTCAAATAATTCGTTATTTTGGTTATGTTAGAGAGCAACTTATGAGCTCTGAATGCATATAAACATGGCTAGCTGTGTATAATAGCCAAACTGCAACCGAAACGCTAAAAGTGCTGCTTAAATGAATAATAATTACACCAAAAACATCTCGCAGAGTCACATATTGCATTCAAACTAGATACAAACGTTATATTAGCACTTACGAAGGCTTCTAAGCACGCTAAGGTGTGTTTCTATATGAATCCAATTGAAACATATTTCAAACATTCTGTATTCAAATAATTCGTTATTTTGGTTATGTTAGAGAGCAACTTAAGAGCTCTGAACGCATATAAACATGGCTAGCTGTGTATAATAACCAAACTGCAACCGAAACGCTAAAAGTGCTGCTTAAATGAATAATAATTACACCAAAAGCATTTCGCAAAGTCACATATTGCATTCAAACTAGATACAAACGTTATATTAGCACTTACGAAGGCTTCTAAGCACGCTAAGGTGTGTTTCTATATGAATAATATCGAAACAAATTTCAAACATTCTGTATTCAAATAATTCGTTAATTTGGTTATGTTAGAGAGCAACTTAAGAGCTCTGAACGCATATAAACATGGCTAGCTGTGTATAATAGCTTAACTGCAACCGAAACGCTAAAAGTGCTGCTTAAATGAATAATAATTACACCAAAAACATCTCGCAGAGTCACATATTGCATTCAAACTAGATACAAACGTTATATTAGCACTTACGAAGGCTTCTAAGCACGCTAAGGTGTGTTTCAATATGAATCCAATCGAAACAAATTTCAAACATTCTGTATTCAAATAATTCGTTATTTTGGTTATGTTAGAGAGCAACTTAAGAGCTCTGAACGGATATAAACATGGCTAGCTGTGTATAATAGCCTAACTGCAACCGAAACGCTAAAAGTGCTGCTTAAATGAATAATAATTACACCAAAAGCATCTCGCAGAGTCACATATTGCATTCAAACTAGATACAAACGTTATATTAGCACTTACGAAGGCTTCTAAGCACGCTAAGGTGTGTTTCAATATGAATCCAATCGAAACAAATTTCAAACATTCTGTATTCAAATAATTCATTATTTTGGTTATGTTAGAGAGCAACTTAAGAGCTCTGAACGCATATAAACATGGCTAGCTGTGTATAATAGCCTAACTGCAACCGAATCGCTAAAAGTGCTGCTTAAATGAATAATAATAACACCAAAAGCATCTCGCAGAGTCACATATTGCATTCAAACTAGATACAAACGTTATATTAGCACTTACGAAGGCTTCTAAGCACGCTAAGGTGTGTTTCAATATGAATCCAATCGAAACAAATTTCAAACATTCTGTATTCAAATAATTCGTTATTTTGGTTATGTTAGAGAGCAACTTAAGAGCTCTGAACGCATATAAACATGGCTAGCTGTGTATAATAGCCTAACTGCAACCGAAACGCTAAAAGTGCTGCCTAAATGAATAATAATTACACCAAAAGCATCTCGCAGAGTCACATATTGCATTCAAACTATATACAAACGTTATATTAGCACTTACAAAGGTTTCTAAGCACGCTAAGGTGTGTTTCAATATGAATCCAATCGAAACAAATTTAAAACATTCTGTATTCAAATAATTCGTTATTTTGGTTATGTTAGAGAGCAACTTAAGAGCTCTGAACGCACATAAACATGGCTAGCTGTGTATAATAGCTTAACTGCAACCGAAACGCTAAAAGTGCTGCTTAAATGAATAATAATTACACCAAAAGCATCTCGCAGAGTCACATATTGCATTCAAACTAGATACAAACGTTATATTAGCACTTACAAAGGTTTCTAAGCACGCTAAGGTGTGTTTCAATATGAATCCAATCGAAACAAATTTAAAACATTCTGTATTCAAATAATTCGTTATTTTGGTTATGTTAGAGAGCAACTTAAGAGTTCTGAACGCATATAAACATGGCTAGCTCTGTATAATAGCTTAACTGCAACCGAAACGCTAAAAGTGCTGCTTAAATGAATAATTATTACACCAAAAGCATCTCGCAGAGTCACATATTGCATTCAAACTAGATACAAACGTTATATTAGCTTAAGAGCTATAAACATGGCTAGCTGTGTATAATAGCCTAACTGCAACCGAAACGCTAAAAGTGCTGCTTAAATGAATAATAATTACACCAAAAGCTTCTCGCAGAGCCACATATTGCATTCAAACTAGATACAAACGTTATATTAGCACTTACGAAGGCTTCTAAGCACGCTAAGGTGTGTTTCTATATGAATCCAATTGAAACAAATTTCAAACATTCTGTATTCAAATAATTCGTTATTTTGGTTATGTTAGAGAGCAACTCAAGAGCTCTGAACGCATATAAACATGGCTAGCTGTGTATAATAGCCTAACTGCAACCGAAACGCTAAAAGTGCTGCTTAAATGAATAATAATTACACCAAAAGCATCTCGCAGAGTCACATATTGCATTCAAACTAGATACAAACGTTATATTAGCACTTACGAAGGCTTCTAAGCACGCTAAGGTGTGTTTCTATATGAATCCAATTGAAAGAAATTTCAAACATTCTGTATTCAAATAATTCGTTATTTTGGTTATGTTAGAGAGCAACTCAAGAGCTCTGAACGCATATAAACATGGCTAGCTGTGTATAATAGCCTAACTGCAACCGAAACGCTAAAAGTGCTGCTTAAATGAATAATAATTACACCAAAAGCATCTCGCAGAGTCACATATTGCATTCAAACTAGATACAAACGTTATATTAGCACTTACGAAGGCTTCTAAGCACGCTAAGGTGTGTTTCTATATGAATCCAATTGAAACAAATTTCAAACATTCTGTATTCAAATAATTCGTTATTTTGGTTATGTTAGAGAGCAACTTAAGAGCTCTGAACGCATATAAACATGGCTAGCTGTGTATAATGGCCAAACTGCAACCGAAATGCTAAAAGTGCTGCTTAAATGAATAATAATTACACCAAAAGCATTTCGCAGAGTCACATATTGCATTCAAACTAGATACAAACGTTATATTAGCACTTACGAAGGCTTCTAAGCACGGTAAGGTGTGTTTCTATATGAATCCAATCGAAACAAATTTCAAACATTCTGTATTCAAATAATTCTTTATTTTGGTTATGTTAGAGAGCAACTTAAGATCTGTGAACGCATATAAACATGGCTAGCTGTGTATAATAGCCTAACTGCAACCGAATCGCTAAAAGTGCTGCTTAAATGAATAATAATTACACCAAAAGCATCTCGCAGAGTCACATATTGCATTCAAACTAGTTACAAACGTTATATTAGCACTTACGAAGGCTTCTAAGCACGCTAAGGTGTGTTTCAATATGAATCATATCGAAACAAATTTCAAACATTCTGTATTCAAATAATTCGTTAATTTGGTTATGTTAGAGAGCAACTTAAGAGCTCTGAACGCATATAAACATGGCTAGCTGTGTATAATAGCTTAACTGTAACCGAAACGCTAAAAGTGCTGCTTAAATGAATAATAATTACACCAAAAGCATCTCGCAGAGTCACATATTGCATTCAAACTAAATACAAACGTTATATTAGCACTTACGAAGGCTTCTAAGCACGCTAAGGTGTGTTTCTATATGAATCCAATCGAAACAAATTTCAAACATTCTGTATTCAAATAATTCTTTATTTTGGTTATGTTAGAGAGCAACTTAAGAGCTCTGAACGCATATAAACATGGCTAGCTGTGTATAATAGCCAAACTGCAACCGAACCGCTAAAAGTGCTGCTTAAATGAATAATAATTACACCAAAAGCATCTCGCAGAGTCACATATTGCATTCAAACTAGATACAAACGTTATATTAGCACTTACGAAGGCTTCTAAGCACGCTAAGGTGTGTTTCTATATGAATCCAATCGAAACAAATTTCAAACATTCTGTATTCAAATAATTCGTTATTTTGGTTATGTTAGAGAGCAACTTAAGAGCTCTGAACGGATATAAACATGGCTAGCTGTGTATAATAGCCTAACTGCAACCGAAACGCTAAAAGTGCTGCTTAAATGAATAATATTTACACCAAAAGCATCTCGCAGAGTCACATATTGCATTCAAACTAGATACAAACGTTATATTAGCACTTACAAGCACGCTAAGGTGTGTTTCAATATGAATCCAATCGAAACAAATTTCAAACATTCTGTATTCAAATAATTCGTTATTTTGGTTATGTTAGAGAGCAACTTAAGAGCTCTGAACGCATATAAACATGGCTAGCTGTGTATAATAGCCTAACTGCAACCGAATCGCTAAAAGTGCTGCTTAAATGAATAATAATTACACCAAAAGCATCTCGCAGAGTCACATATTGCATTGAAACTAGTTACAAACGTTATATTAGCACTTACGAAGGCTTCTAAGCACGCTAAGGTGTGTTTCTATATGGATCATATCGAAACAAATTTCAAACATTCTGTATTCAAATAATTCGTTAATTTGATTATGTTAGAGAGCAACTTAATAGCTCTGAACGCATATAAACATGGCTAGCTGTGTATAATGGCTTAACTGCAACCGAAACGCTAAAAGTGCTGCTTAAATGAATAATAATTACACCAAAAGCATCTCGCAGAGTCACATATTGCATTCAAACTGGATACAAACGTTATATTAGCACTTACGAAGGCTTCTAAGCACGCTAAGGTGTGTTTCTATATGAATCCAATCGAAACAAATTTCAAACATTCTGTATTCAAATAATTCTTTATTTTGGTTATGTTAGAGAGCAACTTAAGAGCTCTGAACGCATATAAACATGGCTAGCTGTGTATAATAGCCAAACTGCAACCGAAACGCTACAAATGCTGCTTAAATGAATAATAATTACACCAAAAGCATCTCGCAGAGTCACATATTGCATTCAAACTAGATACAAACGTTATATTAGCACTTACGAAGGCTTCTAAGCACGCTAAGGTGTGTTTCAATATGAATCCAATCGAAACAAATTTCAAACATTCTGTATTCAAATAATTCGTTATTTTGGTTATGTTAGAGAGCAACTTAAGAGCTCTGAACGCATATAAACATGGCTAGCTGTGTATAATAGCCTAACTGCAACCGAATCGCTAAAAGTGCTGCTTAAATGAATAATAATAACACCAAAAGCATCTCGCAGAGTCACATATTGCATTCAAACTAGATACAAACGTTATATTAGCACTTACGAAGGCTTCTAAGCACGCTAAGGTGTGTTTCAATATGAATCCAATCGAAACAAATTTCAAACATTCTGTATTCAAATAATTCGTTATTTTGGTTATGTTAGAGAGCAACTTAAGAGCTCTGAACGCATATAAACATGGCTAGCTGTGTATAATAGCCTAACTGCAACCGAAACGCTAAAAGTGCTGCCTAAATGAATAATAATTACACCAAAAGCATCTCGCAGAGTCACATATTGCATTCAAACTATATACAAACGTTATATTAGCACTTACAAAGGTTTCTAAGCACGCTAAGGTGTGTTTCAATATGAATCCAATCGAAACAAATTTAAAACATTCTGTATTCAAATAATTCGTTATTTTGGTTATGTTAGAGAGCAACTTAAGAGCTCTGAACGCACATAAACATGGCTAGCTGTGTATAATAGCTTAACTGCAACCGAAACGCTAAAAGTGCTGCTTAAATGAATAATAATTACACCAAAAGCATCTCGCAGAGTCACATATTGCATTCAAACTAGATACAAACGTTATATTAGCACTTACAAAGGTTTCTAAGCACGCTAAGGTGTGTTTCAATATGAATCCAATCGAAACAAATTTAAAACATTCTGTATTCAAATAATTCGTTATTTTGGTTATGTTAGAGAGCAACTTAAGAGTTCTGAACGCATATAAACATGGCTAGCTCTGTATAATAGCTTAACTGCAACCGAAACGCTAAAAGTGCTGCTTAAATGAATAATTATTACACCAAAAGCATCTCGCAGAGTCACATATTGCATTCAAACTAGATACAAACGTTATATTAGCTTAAGAGCTATAAACATGGCTAGCTGTGTATAATAGCCTAACTGCAACCGAAACGCTAAAAGTGCTGCTTAAATGAATAATAATTACACCAAAAGCTTCTCGCAGAGTCACATATTGCATTCAAACTAGATACAAACGTTATATTAGCACTTACGAAGGCTTCTAAGCACGCTAAGGTGTGTTTCTATATGAATCCAATTGAAACAAATTTCAAACATTCTGTATTCAAATAATTCGTTATTTTGGTTATGTTAGAGAGCAACTCAAGAGCTCTGAACGCATATAAACATGGCTAGCTGTGTATAATAGCCTAACTGCAACCGAAACGCTAAAAGTGCTGCTTAAATGAATAATAATTACACCAAAAGCATCTCGCAGAGTCACATATTGCATTCAAACTAGATACAAACGTTATATTAGCACTTACGAAGGCTTCTAAGCACGCTAAGGTGTGTTTCTATATGAATCCAATTGAAAGAAATTTCAAACATTCTGTATTCAAATAATTCGTTATTTTGGTTATGTTAGAGAGCAACTCAAGAGCTCTGAACGCATATAAACATGGCTAGCTGTGTATAATAGCCTAACTGCAACCGAAACGCTAAAAGTGCTGCTTAAATGAATAATAATTACACCAAAAGCATCTCGCAGAGTCACATATTGCATTCAAACTAGATACAAACGTTATATTAGCACTTACGAAGGCTTCTAAGCACGCTAAGGTGTGTTTCTATATGAATCCAATTGAAACAAATTTCAAACATTCTGTATTCAAATAATTCGTTATTTTGGTTATGTTAGAGAGCAACTTAAGAGCTCTGAACGCATATAAACATGGCTAGCTGTGTATAATGGCCAAACTGCAACCGAAATGCTAAAAGTGCTGCTTAAATGAATAATAATTACACCAAAAGCATTTCGCAGAGTCACATATTGCATTCAAACTAGATACAAACGTTATATTAGCACTTACGAAGGCTTCTAAGCACGGTAAGGTGTGTTTCTATATGAATCCAATCGAAACAAATTTCAAACATTCTGTATTCAAATAATTCTTTATTTTGGTTATGTTAGAGAGCAACTTAAGATCTGTGAACGCATATAAACATGGCTAGCTGTGTATAATAGCCTAACTGCAACCGAATCGCTAAAAGTGCTGCTTAAATGAATAATAATTACACCAAAAGCATCTCGCAGAGTCACATATTGCATTCAAACTAGTTACAAACGTTATATTAGCACTTACGAAGGCTTCTAAGCACGCTAAGGTGTGTTTCAATATGAATCATATCGAAACAAATTTCAAACATTCTGTATTCAAATAATTCGTTAATTTGGTTATGTTAGAGAGCAACTTAAGAGCTCTGAACGCATATAAACATGGCTAGCTGTGTATAATAGCTTAACTGTAACCGAAACGCTAAAAGTGCTGCTTAAATGAATAATAATTACACCAAAAGCATCTCGCAGAGTCACATATTGCATTCAAACTAAATACAAACGTTATATTAGCACTTACGAAGGCTTCTAAGCACGCTAAGGTGTGTTTCTATATGAATCCAATCGAAACAAATTTCAAACATTCTGTATTCAAATAATTCTTTATTTTGGTTATGTTAGAGAGCAACTTAAGAGCTCTGAACGCATATAAACATGGCTAGCTGTGTATAATAGCCAAACTGCAACCGAACCGCTAAAAGTGCTGCTTAAATGAATAATAATTACACCAAAAGCATCTCGCAGAGTCACATATTGCATTCAAACTAGATACAAACGTTATATTAGCACTTACGAAGGCTTCTAAGCACGCTAAGGTGTGTTTCTATATGAATCCAATCGAAACAAATTTCAAACATTCTGTATTCAAATAATTCGTTATTTTGGTTATGTTAGAGAGCAACTTAAGAGCTCTGAACGGATATAAACATGGCTAGCTGTGTATAATAGCCTAACTGCAACCGAAACGCTAAAAGTGCTGCTTAAATGAATAATATTTACACCAAAAGCATCTCGCAGAGTCACATATTGCATTCAAACTAGATACAAACGTTATATTAGCACTTACAAGCACGCTAAGGTGTGTTTCAATATGAATCCAATCGAAACAAATTTCAAACATTCTGTATTCAAATAATTCGTTATTTTGGTTATGTTAGAGAGCAACTTAAGAGCTCTGAACGCATATAAACATGGCTAGCTGTGTATAATAGCCTAACTGCAACCGAATCGCTAAAAGTGCTGCTTAAATGAATAATAATTACACCAAAAGCATCTCGCAGAGTCACATATTGCATTGAAACTAGTTACAAACGTTATATTAGCACTTACGAAGGCTTCTAAGCACGCTAAGGTGTGTTTCTATATGGATCATATCGAAACAAATTTCAAACATTCTGTATTCAAATAATTCGTTAATTTGGTTATGTTAGAGAGCAACTTAATAGCTCTGAACGCATATAAACATGGCTAGCTGTGTATAATGGCTTAACTGCAACCGAAACGCTAAAAGTGCTGCTTAAATGAATAATAATTACACCAAAAGCATCTCGCAGAGTCACATATTGCATTCAAACTGGATACAAACGTTATATTAGCACTTACGAAGGCTTCTAAGCACGCTAAGGTGTGTTTCTATATGAATCCAATCGAAACAAATTTCAAACATTCTGTATTCAAATAATTCTTTATTTTGGTTATGTTAGAGAGCAACTTAAGAGCTCTGAACGCATATAAACATGGCTAGCTGTGTATAATAGCCAAACTGCAACCGAAACGCTACAAATGCTGCTTAAATGAATAATAATTACACCAAAAGCATCTCGCAGAGTCACATATTGCATTCAAACTAGATACAAACGTTATATTAGCACTTACGAAGGCTTCTAAGCACGCTAAGGTGTGTTTCAATATGAATCCAATCGAAACAAATTTTAAACATTCTGTATTCAAATAATTCGTTATTTTAGTTATGTTAGAGAGCAACTTAAGAGCTCTGAACGGATATAAACATGGCTAGCTGTGTATAATAGCCTAACTGCAACCGAAACGCTAAAAGTGCTGCTTAAATGAATAATAATTACACCAAAAGCATCTCGCAGAGTCACATATTGCATTCAAACTGGATACAAACGTTATATTAGCACTTACGAAGGCTTCTAAGCACGCTAAGGTGTGTTTCAATATGAATCAAATCGAAACAAATTTCAAACATTCTGTATTCAAATAATTCGTTATTTTGGTTATGTTAGAGAGCAACTTAAGAGCTCTGAACGCATATAAACATGGCTAGCTGTGTATAATAGCCTAACTGCAACCGAAACGCTAAAAGTGCTGCTTAAATGAATAATAATTACACCAAAAGCATCTCGCAGAGTCACATATTGCATTCAAACTAGATACAAACGTTATATTAGCACTTACGAAGGCTTCTAAGCACGCTAAGGTGTGTTTCTATATGAATCCAATCGAAACAAATTTCAAACATTCTGTATTCAAATAATTCGTTATTTTGGTTATGTTAGAGAGCAACTCAAGAGCTCTGAACGCATATAAACATGGCTAGCTGTGTATAATAGCCTAACTGCAACCGAAACGCTAAAAGTGCTGCTTAAATGAATAATAATTACACCAAAAGCATCTCGCAGAGTCACATATTGCATTCAAACTAGATACAAACGTTATATTAGCACTTACGAAGGCTTCTAAGCACGCTAAGGTGTGTTACTATATGAATCCAATCGAAACAAATTTCAAACATTCTGTATTCAAATAATTCGTTATTTTGGTTATGTTAGAGAGCAACTCAAGAGCTCTGAACGCATATAAACATGGCTAGCTGTGTATAATAGCCTAACTGCAACCGAAACGCTAAAAGTGCTGCTTAAATGAATAATAATTACACCAAAAGCATCTCGCAGAGTCACATATTGCATTCAAACTAGATACAAACGTTATATTAGCACTTACGAAGGCTTCTAAGCACGCTAAGGTGTGTTTCTATATGAATCCAATTGAAAGAAATTTCAAACATTCTGTATTCAAATAATTCGTTATTTTGGTTATGTTAGAGAGCAACTCAAGAGCTCTGAACGCATATAAACATGGCTAGCTGTGTATAATAGCCTAACTGCAACCGAAACGCTAAAAGTGCTGCTTAAATGAATAATAATTACACCAAAAGCATCTCGCAGAGTCACATATTGCATTCAAACTAGATACAAACGTTATATTAGCACTTACGAAGGCTTCTAAGCACGGTAAGGTGTGTTTCTATATGAATCCAATCGAAACAAATTTCAAACATTCTGTATTCAAATAATTCTTTATTTTGGTTATGTTAGAGAGCAACTTAAGATCTGTGAACGCATATAAACATGGCTAGCTGTGTATAATAGCCTAACTGCAACCGAATCGCTAAAAGTGCTGCTTAAATGAATAATAATTACACCAAAAGCATCTCGCAGAGTCACATATTGCATTCAAACTAGTTACAAACGTTATATTAGCACTTACGAAGGCTTCTAAGCACGCTAAGGTGTGTTTCAATATGAATCATATCGAAACAAATTTCAAACATTCTGTATTCAAATAATTCGTTATTTTGGTTATGTTAGAGAGCAACTCAAGAGCTCTGAACGCATATAAACATGGCTAGCTGTGTATAATAGCCTAACTGCAACCGAAACGCTAAAAGTGCTGCTTAAATGAATAATAATTACACCAAAAGCATCTCGCAGAGTCACATATTGCATTCAAACTAGATACAAACGTTATATTAGCACTTACGAAGGCTTCTAAGCACGGTAAGGTGTGTTTCTATATGAATCCAATCGAAACAAATTTCAAACATTCTGTATTCAAATAATTCTTTATTTTGGTTATGTTAGAGAGCAACTTAAGATCTGTGAACGCATATAAACATGGCTAGCTGTGTATAATAGCCTAACTGCAACCGAATCGCTAAAAGTGCTGCTTAAATGAATAATAATTACACCAAAAGCATCTCGCAGAGTCACATATTGCATTCAAACTAGATACAAACGTTATATTAGCACTTACGAAGGCTTCTAAGCACGCTAAGGTGTGTTTCAATATGAATCATATCGAAACAAATTTCAAACATTCTGTATTCAAATAATTCGTTAATTTGGTTATGTTAGAGAGCAACTTAAGAGCTCTGAACGCATATAAACATGGCTAGCTGTGTATAATAGCTTAACTGTAACCGAAACGCTAAAAGTGCTGCTTAAATGAATAATAATTACACCAAAAGCATCTCGCAGAGCCACATATTGCATTCAAACTAAATACAAACGTTATATTAGCACTTACGAAGGCTTCTAAGCACGCTAAGGTGTGTTTCTATATGAATCCAATCGAAACAAATTTCAAACATTCTGTATTCAAATTATTCTTTATTTTGGTTATGTTAGAGAGCAACTTAAGAGCTCTGAACGCATATAAACATGGCTAGCTGTGTATAATAGCCAAACTGCAACCGAACCGCTAAAAGTGCTGCTTAAATGAATAATAATTACACCAAAAGCATCTCGCAGAGTCACATATTGCATTCAAACTAGATACAAACGTTATATTAGCACTTACGAAGGCTTCTAAGCACGCTAAGGTGTGTTTCTATATGAATCCAATCGAAACAAATTTCAAACATTCTGTATTCAAATAATTCGTTATTTTGGTTATGTTAGAGAGCAACTTAATAGCTCTGAACGGATATAAACATGGCTAGCTGTGTATAATAGCCTAACTGCAACCGAAACGCTAAAAGTGCTGCTTAAATGAATAATAATTACACCAAAAGCATCTCGCAGAGTCACATATTGCATTCAAACTAGATACAAACGTTATATTAGCACTTACAAGCACGCTAAGGTGTGTTTCAATATGAATCCAATCGAAACAAATTTCAAACATTCTGTATTCAAATAATTCGTTATTTTGGTTATGTTAGAGAGCAACTTAAGAGCTCTGAACGCATATAAACATGGCTAGCTGTGTATAATAGCCTAACTGCAACCGAATCGCTAAAAGTGCTGCTTAAATGAATAATAATTACACCAAAAGCATCTCGCAGAGTCACATATTGCATTGAAACTAGTTACAAACGTTATATTAGCACTTACGAAGGCTTCTAAGCACGCTAAGGTGTGTTTCTATATGGATCATATCGAAACAAATTTCAAACATTCTGTATTCAAATAATTCGTTAATTTGGTTATGTTAGAGAGCAACTTAATAGCTCTGAACGCATATAAACATGGCTAGCTGTGTATAATGGCTTAACTACAACCGAAACGCTAAAAGTGCTGCTTAAATGAATAATAATTACACCAAAAGCATCTCGCAGAGTCACATATTGCATTCAAACTGGATACAAACGTTATATTAGCACTTACGAAGACTTCTAAGCACGCTAAGGTGTGTTTCTATATGAATCCAATCGAAACAAATTTCAAACATTCTGTATTCAAATAATTCTTTATTTTGGTTATGTTAGAGAGCAACTTAAGAGCTCTGAACGCATATAAACATGGCTAGCTGTGTATAATAGCCAAACTGCAACCGAAACGCTAAAAATGCTGCTTAAATGAATAATAATTACACCAAAAGCATCTCGCAGAGTCACATATTGCATTCAAACTAGATACAAACGTTATATTAGCACTTACGAAGGCTTCTAAGCACGCTAAGGTGTGTTTCAATATGAATCCAATCGAAACAAATTTCAAACATTCTGTATTCAAATAATTCGTTATTTTAGTTATGTTAGAGAGCAACTTAAGAGCTCTGAACGGATATAAACATGGCTAGCTGTGTATAATAGCCTAACTGCAACCGAAACGCTAAAAGTGCTGCTTAAATGAATAATAATTACACCAAAAGCATCTCGCAGAGTCACATATTGCATTCAAACTGGATACAAACGTTATATTAGCACTTACGAAGGCTTCTAAGCACGCTAAGGTGTGTTTCAATATGAATCAAATCGAAACAAATTTCAAACATTCTGTATTCAAATAATTCGTTATTTTGGTTATGTTAGAGAGCAACTTAAGAGCTCTGAACGCATATAAACATGGCTAGCTGTGTATAATAGCCTAACTGCAACCGAAACGCTAAAAGTGCTGCTTAAATGAATAATAATTACACCAAAAGCATCTCGCAGAGTCACATATTGCATTCAATCTAGATACAAACGTTATATTAGCACTTACGAAGGCTTCTAAGCACGCTAAGGTGTGTTTCTATATGAATCCAATCGAAACAAATTTCAAACATTCTGTATTCAAATAATTCGTTATTTTGGTTATGTTAGAGAGCAACTCAAGAGCTCTGAACGCATATAAACATGGCTAGCTGTGTATAATAGCCTAACTGCAACCGAAACGCTAAAAGTGCTGCTTAAATGAATAATAATTACACCAAAAGCATCTCGCAGAGTCACATATTGCATTCAAACTAAATACAAACGTTATATTAGCACTTACGAAGGCTTCTAAGCACGCTTAGGTGTGTTACTATATGAATCCAATCGAAACAAATTTCAAACATTCTGTATTCAAATAATTCGTTATTTTGGTTATGTTAGAGAGCAACTCAAGAGCTCTGAACGCATATAAACATGGCTAGCTGTGTATAATAGCCTAACTGCAACCGAAACGCTAAAAGTGCTGCTTAAATGAATAATAATTACACCAAAAGCATCTCGCAGAGTCACATATTGCATTCAAACTAGATACAAACGTTATATTAGCACTTACGAAGTCTTCTAAGCACGCTAAGGTGTGTTTCTATATGAATCCAATCGAAAGAAATTTCAAACATTCTGTATTCAAATAATTCGTTATTTTGGTTATGTTAGAGAGCAACTTATGAGCTCTGAATGCATATAAACATGGCTAGCTGTGTATAATAGCCAAACTGCAACCGAAACGCTAAAAGTGCTGCTTAAATGAATAATAATTACACCAAAAACATCTCGCAGAGTCACATATTGCATTCAAACTAGATACAAACGTTATATTAGCACTTACGAAGGCTTCTAAGCACGCTAAGGTGTGTTTCTATATGAATCCAATTGAAACAAATTTCAAACATTCTGTATTCAAATAATTCGTTATTTTGGTTATGTTAGAGAGCAACTTAAGAGCTCTGAACGCATATAAACATGGCTAGCTGTGTATAATAGCCAAACTGCAACCGAAACGCTAAAAGTGCTGCTTAAATGAATAATAATTACACCAAAAGCATTTCGCAAAGTCACATATTGCATTCAAACTAGATACAAACGTTATATTAGCACTTACGAAGGCTTCTAAGCACGCTAAGGTGTGTTTCTATATTAATCATATCGAAACAAATTTCAAACATTCTGTATTCAAATAATTCGTTAATTTGGTTATGTTAGAGAGCAACTTAAGAGCTCTGAACGCATATAAACATGGCTAGCTGTGTATAATAGCTTAACTGCAACCGAAACGCTAAAAGTGCTGCTTAAATGAATAATAATTACACCAAAAACATCTCGCAGAGTCACATATTGCATTCAAACTAGATACAAACGTTATATTAGCACTTACGAAGGCTTCTAAGCACGCTAAGGTGTGTTTCAATATGAATCCAATCGAAACAAATTTCAAACATTCTGTATTCAAATAATTCGTTATTTTGGTTATGTTAGAGAGCAACTTAAGAGCTCTGAACGGATATAAACATGGCTAGCTGTGTATAATAGCCTAACTGCAACCGAAACGCTAAAAGTGCTGCTTAAATGAATAATAATTACACCAAAAGCATCTCGCAGAGTCACATATTGCATTCAAACTAGATACAAACGTTATATTAGCACTTACGAAGGCTTCTAAGCACGCTAAGGTGTGTTTCAATATGAATCCAATCGAAACAAATTTCAAACATTCTGTATTCAAATAATTCATTATTTTGGTTATGTTAGAGAGCAACTTAAGAGCTCTGAACGCATATAAACATGGCTAGCTGTGTATAATAGCCTAACTGCAACCGAATCGCTAAAAGTGCTGCTTAAATGAATAATAATAACACCAAAAGCATCTCGCAGAGTCACATATTGCATTCAAACTAGATACAAACGTTATATTAGCACTTACGAAGGCTTCTAAGCACGCTAAGGTGTGTTTCAATATGAATCCAATCGAAACAAATTTCAAACATTCTGTATTCAAATAATTCGTTATTTTGGTTATGTTAGAGAGCAACTTAAGAGCTCTGAACGCATATAAACATGGCTAGCTGTGTATAATAGCCTAACTGCAACCGAATCGCTAAAAGTGCTGCTTAAATGAATAATAATAACACCAAAAGCATCTCGCAGAGTCACATATTGCATTCAAACTAGATACAAACGTTATATTAGCACTTACGAAGGCTTCTAAGCACGCTAAGGTGTGTTTCAATATGAATCCAATCGAAACAAATTTAAAACATTCTGTATTCAAATAATTCGTTATTTTGGTTATGTTAGAGAGCAACTTAAGAGCTCTGAACGCACATAAACATGGCTAGCTGTGTATAATAGCTTAACTGCAACCGAAACGCTAAAAGGGCTGCTTAAATGAATAATAATTACACCAAAAGCATCTCGCAGAGTCACATATTGCATTCAAACTAGATACAAACGTTATATTAGCACTTACAAAGGTTTCTAAGCACGCTAAGGTGTGTTTCAATATGAATCCAATCGAAACAAATTTAAAACATTCTGTATTCAAATAATTCGTTATTTTGGTTATGTTAGAGAGCAACTTAAGAGTTCTGAACGCATATAAACATGGCTAGCTCTGTATAATAGCTTAACTGCAACCGAAACGCTAAAAGTGCTGCTTAAATGAATAATTATTACACCAAAAGCATCTCGCAGAGTCACATATTGCATTCAAACTAGATACAAACGTTATATTAGCACTTACGAAGGCTTCTAAGCACGCTAAGGTGTGTTTCTATATGAATCCAAATGAAACAAATTTCAAACATTCTGTATTCAAATAATTCGTTATTTTGGTTATGTTAGAGAGCAACTCAAGAGCTCTGAACGCATATAAACATGGCTAGCTGTGTATAATAGCCTAACTGCAACCGAAACGCTAAAAGTGCTGCTTAAATGAATAATAATTACACCAAAAGCATCTCGCAGAGTCACATATTGCATTCAAACTAGATACAAACGTTATATTAGCACTTACGAAGGCTTCTAAGCACGCTAAGCTGTGTTTCTATATGAATCCAATTGAAACAAATTTCAAACATTCTGTATTCAAATAATTCGTTATTTTGGTTATGTTAGAGAGCAACTTAAGAGCTCTGAACGCATATAAACATGGCTAGCTGTGTATAATGGCCAAACTGCAACCGAAATGCTAAAAGTGCTGCTTAAATGAATAATAATTACACCAAAAGCATTTCGCAGAGTCACATATTGCATTCAAACTAGATACAAACGTTATATTAGCACTTACGAAGGCTTCTAAGCACGGTAAGGTGTGTTTCTATATGAATCCAATCGAAACAAATTTCAAACATTCTGTATTCAAATAATTCTTTATTTTGGTTATGTTAGAGAGCAACTTAAGATCTGTGAACGCATATAAACATGGCTAGCTGTGTATAATAGCCTAACTGCAACCGAATCGCTAAAAGTGCTGCTTAAATGAATAATAATTACACCAAAAGCATCTCGCAGAGTCACATATTGCATTCAAACTAGTTACAAACGTTATATTAGCACTTACGAAGGCTTCTAAGCACGCTAAGGTGTGTTTCAATATGAATCATATCGAAACAAATTTCAAACATTCTGTATTCAAATAATTCGTTAATTTGGTTATGTTAGAGAGCAACTTAAGAGCTCTGAACGCATATAAACATGGCTAGCTGTGTATAATAGCTTAACTGTAACCGAAACGCTAAAAGTGCTGCTTAAATGAATAATAATTACACCAAAAGCATCTCGCAGAGTCACATATTGCATTCAAACTAAATACAAACGTTATATTAGCACTTACGAAGGCTTCTAAGCACGCTAAGGTGTGTTTCTATATGAATCCAATCGAAACAAATTTCAAACATTCTGTATTCAAATAATTCTTTATTTTGGTTATGTTAGAGAGCAACTTAAGAGCTCTGAACGCATATAAACATGGCTAGCTGTGTATAATAGCCAAACTGCAACCGAACCGCTAAAAGTGCTGCTTAAATGAATAATAATTACACCAAAAGCATCTCGCAGAGTCACATATTGCATTCAAACTAGATACAAACGTTATATTAGCACTTACGAAGGCTTCTAAGCACGCTAAGGTGTGTTTCTATATGAATCCAATCGAAACAAATTTCAAACATTCTGTATTCAAATAATTCGTTATTTTGGTTATGTTAGAGAGCAACTTAAGAGCTCTGAACGGATATAAACATGGCTAGCTGTGTATAATAGCCTAACTGCAACCGAAACGCTAAAAGTGCTGCTTAAATGAATAATAATTACACCAAAAGCATCTCGCAGAGTCACATATTGCATTCAAACTAGATACAAACGTTATATTAGCACTTACAAGCACGCTAAGGTGTGTTTCAATATGAATCCAATCGAAACAAATTTCAAACATTCTGTATTCAAATAATTCGTTATTTTGGTTATGTTAGAGAGCAACTTAAGAGCTCTGAACGCATATAAACATGGCTAGCTGTGTATAATAGCCTAACTGCAACCGAATCGCTAAAAGTGCTGCTTAAATGAATAATAATTACACCAAAAGCATCTCGCAGAGTCACATATTGCATTGAAACTAGTTACAAACGTTATATTAGCACTTACGAAGGCTTCTAAGCACGCTAAGGTGTGTTTCTATATGGATCATATCGAAACAAATTTCAAACATTCTGTATTCAAATAATTCGTTAATTTGGTTATGTTAGAGAGCAACTTAATAGCTCTGAACGCATATAAACATGGCTAGCTGTGTATAATGGCTTAACTGCAACCGAAACGCTAAAAGTGCTGCTTAAATGAATAATAATTACACCAAAAGCATCTCGCAGAGTCACATATTGCATTCAAACTGGATACAAACGTTATATTAGCACTTACGAAGGCTTCTAAGCACGCTAAGGTGTGTTTCTATATGAATCCAATCGAAACAAATTTCAAACATTCTGTATTCAAATAATTCTTTATTTTGGTTATGTTAGAGAGCAACTTAAGAGCTCTGAACGCATATAAACATGGCTAGCTGTGTATAATAGCCAAACTGCAACCGAAACGCTAAAAATGCTGCTTAAATGAATAATAATTACACCAAAAGCATCTCGCAGAGTCACATATTGCATTCAAACTAGATACAAACGTTATATTAGCACTTACGAAGGCTTCTAAGCACGCTAAGGTGTGTTTCAATATGAATCCAATCGAAACAAATTTCAAACATTCTGTATTCAAATAATTCGTTATTTTAGTTATGTTAGAGAGCAACTTAAGAGCTCTGAACGGATATAAACATGGCTAGCTGTGTATAATAGCCTAACTGCAACCGAAACGCTAAAAGTGCTGCTTAAATGAATAATAATTACACCAAAAGCATCTCGCAGAGTCACATATTGCTTCAAACTGGATACAAACGTTATATTAGCACTTACGAAGGCTTCTAAGCACGCTAAGGTGTGTTTCAATATGAATCAAATCGAAACAAATTTCAAACATTCTGTATTCAAATAATTCGTTATTTTGGTTATGTTAGAGAGCAACTTAAGAGCTCTGAACGCATATAAACATGGCTAGCTGTGTATAATAGCCTAACTGCAACCGAAACGCTAAAAGTGCTGCTTAAATGAATAATAATTACACCAAAAACATCTCGCAGAGTCACATATTGCATTCAAACTAGATACAAACGTTATATTAGCACTTACGAAGGCTTCTAAGCACGCTAAGGTGTGTTTCTATATGAATCCAATCGAAACAAATTTCAAACATTCTGTATTCAAATAATTCGTTATTTTGGTTATGTTAGAGAGCAACTTAAGAGCTCTGAACGCATATAAACATGGCTAGCTGTGTATAATAGCCAAACTGCAACCGAAAGGCTAAAAGTGCTGCTTAAATGAATAATAATTACACCAAAAGCATCTCGCAGAGTCACATATTGCATTCAAACTAGATACAAACGTTATATTACCACTTACGAAGGCTTCTAAGCACGCTAAGGTGTGTTTCTATATGAATCCAATCGAAACAAATTTAAAACATTCTGTATTCAAATAATTCGTTATTTTGGTTATGTTAGAGAGCAACTTAAGAGTTCTGAACGCATATAAACATGGCTAGCTGTGTATAATAGCCTAACTGCAACCGAATCGCTAAAAGTGCTGCTTAAATGAATAATAATTACACAGAAAGCATCTCGCAGAGTCACATATTGCATTCAAACTAGATACAAACGTTATATTAGCACTTACAAAGGTTTCTAAGCACGCTAAGGTGTGTTTCAATATGAATCCAATCGAAACAAATTTAAAACATTCTGTATTCAAATAATTCGTTATTTTGGTTATGTTAGAGAGCAACTTAAGAGCTCTGAACGCACATAAACATGGCTAGCTGTGTATAATAGCTTAACTGCAACCGAAACGCTAAAACTGCTGCTTAAATGAATAATAATTACACCAAAAGCATCTCGCAGAGTCACATATTGCATTCAAACTAGATACAAACGTTATATTAGCACTTACAAAGGTTTCTAAGCACGCTAAGGTGTGTTTCAATATGAATCCAATCGAAACAAATTTAAAACATTCTGTATTCAAATAATTCGTTATTTTGGTTATGTTAGAGAGCAACTTAAGAGTTCTGAACGCATATAAACATGGCTAGCTCTGTATAATAGCTTAACTGCAACCGAAACGCTAAAAGTGCTGCTTAAATGAATAATTATTACACCAAAAGCATCTCGCAGAGTCACATATTGCATTCAAACTAGATACAAACGTTATATTAGCTTAAGAGCTATAAACATGGCTAGCTGTGTATAATAGCCTAACTGCAACCGAAACGCTAAAAGTGCTGCTTAAATGAATAATAATTACACCAAAAGCTTCTCGCAGAGTCACATATTGCATTCAAACTAGATACAAACGTTATATTAGCACTTACGAAGGCTTCTAAGCACGCTAAGGTGTGTTTCTATATGAATCCAATTGAAACAAATTTCAAACATTCTGTATTCAAATAATTCGTTATTTTGGTTATGTTAGAGAGCAACTCAAGAGCTCTGAACGCATATAAACATGGCTAGCTGTGTATAATAGCCTAACTGCAACCGAAACGCTAAAAGTGCTGCTTAAATGAATAATAATTACACCAAAAGCATCTCGCAGAGTCACATATTGCATTCAAACTAGATACAAACGTTATATTAGCACTTACGAAGGCTTCTAAGCACGCTAAGGTGTGTTTCTATATGAATCCAAATGAAACAAATTTCAAACATTCTGTATTCAAATAATTCGTTATTTTGGTTATGTTAGAGAGCAACTCAAGAGCTCTGAACGCATATAAACATGGCTAGCTGTGTATAATAGCCTAACTGCAACCGAAACGCTAAAAGTGCTGCTTAAATGAATAATAATTACACCAAAAGCATCTCGCAGAGTCACATATTGCATTCAAACTAGATACAAACGTTATATTAGCACTTACGAAGGCTTCTAAGCACGCTAAGCTGTGTTTCTATATGAATCCAATTGAAACAAATTTCAAACATTCTGTATTCAAATAATTCGTTATTTTGGTTATGTTAGAGAGCAACTTAAGAGCTCTGAACGCATATAAACATGGCTAGCTGTGTATAATGGCCAAACTGCAACCGAAATGCTAAAAGTGCTGCTTAAATGAATAATAATTACACCAAAAGCATTTCGCAGAGTCACATATTGCATTCAAACTAGATACAAACGTTATATTAGCACTTACGAAGGCTTCTAAGCACGGTAAGGTGTGTTTCTATATGAATCCAATCGAAACAAATTTCAAACATTCTGTATTCAAATAATTCTTTATTTTGGTTATGTTAGAGAGCAACTTAAGATCTGTGAACGCATATAAACATGGCTAGCTGTGTATAATAGCCTAACTGCAACCGAATCGCTAAAAGTGCTGCTTAAATGAATAATAATTACACCAAAAGCATCTCGCAGAGTCACATATTGCATTCAAACTAGTTACAAACGTTATATTAGCACTTACGAAGGCTTCTAAGCACGCTAAGGTGTGTTTCAATATGAATCATATCGAAACAAATTTCAAACATTCTGTATTCAAATAATTCGTTAATTTGGTTATGTTAGAGAGCAACTTAAGAGCTCTGAACGCATATAAACATGGCTAGCTGTGTATAATAGCTTAACTGTAACCGAAACGCTAAAAGTGCTGCTTAAATGAATAATAATTACACCAAAAGCATCTCGCAGAGTCACATATTGCATTCAAACTAAATACAAACGTTATATTAGCACTTACGAAGGCTTCTAAGCACGCTAAGGTGTGTTTCTATATGAATCCAATCGAAACAAATTTCAAACATTCTGTATTCAAATAATTCTTTATTTTGGTTATGTTAGAGAGCAACTTAAGAGCTCTGAACGCATATAAACATGGCTAGCTGTGTATAATAGCCAAACTGCAACCGAACCGCTAAAAGTGCTGCTTAAATGAATAATAATTACACCAAAAGCATCTCGCAGAGTCACATATTGCATTCAAACTAGATACAAACGTTATATTAGCACTTACGAAGGCTTCTAAGCACGCTAAGGTGTGTTTCTATATGAATCCAATCGAAACAAATTTCAAACATTCTGTATTCAAATAATTCGTTATTTTGGTTATGTTAGAGAGCAACTTAAGAGCTCTGAACGGATATAAACATGGCTAGCTGTGTATAATAGCCTAACTGCAACCGAAACGCTAAAAGTGCTGCTTAAATGAATAATAATTACACCAAAAGCATCTCGCAGAGTCACATATTGCATTCAAACTAGATACAAACGTTATATTAGCACTTACAAGCACGCTAAGGTGTGTTTCAATATGAATCCAATCGAAACAAATTTCAAACATTCTGTATTCAAATAATTCGTTATTTTGGTTATGTTAGAGAGCAACTTAAGAGCTCTGAACGCATATAAACATGG
This sequence comes from Agriotes lineatus, assembly GCA_940337035.1. Lineage (NCBI taxonomy): Eukaryota > Metazoa > Arthropoda > Insecta > Coleoptera > Elateridae > Agriotes > Agriotes lineatus. The sequence goes on along the minus strand of CALNHX010001257.1, from coordinate 209,630 downwards.
CTAGCTGTGTATAATAGCCTAACTGCAACCGAATCGCTAAAAGTGCTGCTTAAATGAATAATAATTACACCAAAAGCATCTCGCAGAGTCACATATTGCATTGAAACTAGTTACAAACGTTATATTAGCACTTACGAAGGCTTCTAAGCACGCTAAGGTGTGTTTCTATATGGATCATATCGAAACAAATTTCAAACATTCTGTATTCAAATAATTCGTTAATTTGGTTATGTTAGAGAGCAACTTAATAGCTCTGAACGCATATAAACATGGCTAGCTGTGTATAATGGCTTAACTGCAACCGAAACGCTAAAAGTGCTGCTTAAATGAATAATAATTACACCAAAAGCATCTCGCAGAGTCACATATTGCATTCAAACTGGATACAAACGTTATATTAGCACTTACGAAGGCTTCTAAGCACGCTAAGGTGTGTTTCTATATGAATCCAATCGAAACAAATTTCAAACATTCTGTATTCAAATAATTCTTTATTTTGGTTATGTTAGAGAGCAACTTAAGAGCTCTGAACGCATATAAACATGGCTAGCTGTGTATAATAGCCAAACTGCAACCGAAACGCTAAAAATGCTGCTTAAATGAATAATAATTACACCAAAAGCATCTCGCAGAGTCACATATTGCATTCAAACTAGATACAAACGTTATATTAGCACTTACGAAGGCTTCTAAGCACGCTAAGGTGTGTTTCAATATGAATCCAATCGAAACAAATTTCAAACATTCTGTATTCAAATAATTCGTTATTTTAGTTATGTTAGAGAGCAACTTAAGAGCTCTGAACGGATATAAACATGGCTAGCTGTGTATAATAGCCTAACTGCAACCGAAACGCTAAAAGTGCTGCTTAAATGAATAATAATTACACCAAAAGCATCTCGCAGAGTCACATATTGCTTCAAACTGGATACAAACGTTATATTAGCACTTACGAAGGCTTCTAAGCACGCTAAGGTGTGTTTCAATATGAATCAAATCGAAACAAATTTCAAACATTCTGTATTCAAATAATTCGTTATTTTGGTTATGTTAGAGAGCAACTTAAGAGCTCTGAACGCATATAAACATGGCTAGCTGTGTATAATAGCCTAACTGCAACCGAAACGCTAAAAGTGCTGCTTAAATGAATAATAATTACACCAAAAGCATCTCGCAGAGTCACATATTGCATTCAAACTAGATACAAACGTTATATTAGCACTTACGAAGGCTTCTAAGCACGCTAAGGTGTGTTTCTATATGAATCCAATCGAAACAAATTTCAAACATTCTGTATTCAAATAATTCGTTATTTTGGTTATGTTAGAGAGCAACTTAAGACCTCTGAACGCATATAAACATGGCTAGCTGTGTATAATAGCCAAACTGCAACCGAAACGCTAAAAGTGCTGCTTAAATGATTAATAATTACACCAAAAACATCTCGCAGAGTCACATATTGCATTCAAACTAGATACAAACGTTATATTAGCACTTACGAAGGCTTCTAAGCACGCTAAGGTGTGTTTCTATATGAATCCAATCGAAACAAATTTCAAACATTCTGTATTCAAATAATTCGTTATTTTGGTTATGTTAGAGAGCAACTTAAGAGCTCTGAACGCATATAAACATGGCTAGCTGTGTATAATAGCCAAACTGCAACCGAAAGGCTAAAAGTGCTGCTTAAATGAATAATAATTACACCAAAAGCATCTCGCAGAGTCACATATTGCATTCAAACTAGATACAAACGTTATATTACCACTTACGAAGGCTTCTAAGCACGCTAAGGTGTGTTTCTATATGAATCCAATCGAAACAAATTTAAAACATTCTGTATTCAAATAATTCGTTATTTTGGTTATGTTAGAGAGCAACTTAAGAGTTCTGAACGCATATAAACATGGCTAGCTGTGTATAATAGCCTAACTGCAACCGAATCGCTAAAAGTGCTGCTTAAATGAATAATAATTACACAGAAAGCATCTCGCAGAGTCACATATTGCATTCAAACTAGATACAAACGTTATATTAGCACTTACAAAGGTTTCTAAGCACGCTAAGGTGTGTTTCAATATGAATCCAATCGAAACAAATTTAAAACATTCTGTATTCAAATAATTCGTTATTTTGGTTATGTTAGAGAGCAACTTAAGAGCTCTGAACGCACATAAACATGGCTAGCTGTGTATAATAGCTTAACTGCAACCGAAACGCTAAAAGTGCTGCTTAAATGAATAATAATTACACCAAAAGCATCTCGCAGAGTCACATATTGCATTCAAACTAGATACAAACGTTATATTAGCACTTACAAAGGTTTCTAAGCACGCTAAGGTGTGTTTCAATATGAATCCAATCGAAACAAATTTAAAACATTCTGTATTCAAATAATTCGTTATTTTGGTTATGTTAGAGAGCAACTTAAGAGTTCTGAACGCATATAAACATGGCCAGCTCTGTATAATAGCTTAACTGCAACCGAAACGCTAAAAGTGCTGCTTAAATGAATAATTATTACACCAAAAGCATCTCGCAGGGTCACATATTGCATTCAAACTAGATACAAACGTTATATTAGCACTTACGAAGGCTTCTAAGCACGCTAAGGTGTGTTTCTATATGAATCCAATCGAAACAAATTTCAAACATTCTGTATTCAAATAATTCGTTATTTTGGTTATGTTAGAGAGCAACTTAAGAGCTCTGAACGCATATAAACATGGCTAGCTGTGTATAATAGCCAAACTGCAACCGAAACGCTAAAAGTGCTGCTTAAATGAATAATAATTACACTAAAAGCATCTCGCAGAGTCACATATTGCATTCAAACTAGATACAAACGTTATATTAGCACTTACGAAGGCTTCTAAGCACGCTAAAGTGTGTTTCTATATGAATCCAATCGAAACAAATTTCAAACATTCTGTATTCGAATAATTCGTTATTTTGGTTATGTTAGAGAGAAACTTAAGAGCTCTGAACGCATATAAACATGGCTAGCTGTGTATAATAGCCTAACTGCAACCGAAATGCTATAAGTGCTGCTTAAATGAATAATAATTACACTAAAAGCATCTCGCAGAGTCACATATTGCATTCAAACTAGATACAAACGTTATATTAGCACTTACGAAGGCTTCTAAGCACGCTAAGGTGTGTTTCTATATGAATCCAATCGAAACAAATTTCAAACATTCTGTATTCAAATAATTCGTTATTTTGGTTATGTTAGAGAGCAACTTAAGAGCTCTGAACGCATATAAACATGGCTAGCTGTGTATAATAGCCAAACTGCAACCGAAACGCTAAAAGTGCTGCTTAAATGAATAATAATTACACCAAAAACATCTCGCAGAGTCACATATTGCATTCAAACTAGATACAAACGTTATATTAGCACTTACGAAGGCTTCTAAGCACGCTAAGGTGTGTTTCTATATGAATCCAATTGAAACAAATTTCAAACATTCTGTATTCAAATAATTCGTTATTTTGGTTATGTTAGAGAGCAACTTAAGAGCTCTGAACGCATATAAACATGGCTAGCTGTGTATAATAGCCAAACTGCAACCGAAACGCTAAAAGTGCTGCTTAAATGAATAATAATTACACCAAAAGCATTTCGCAGAGTCACATATTATATTCAAACTAGATACAAACGTTATATTAGCACTTACGAAGGCTTCTAAGCACGCTAAGGTGTGTTTCTATATGAATCCAAACGAAACAAATTTCAAACATTCTGTATTCAAATAATTCTTTATTTTGGTTATGTTAGAGAGCAACTTAAGAGCTCTGAACGCATATAAACATGGCTAGCTGTGTATAATAGCTTAACTGCAACCGAAACGCTAAAAGTGCTGCTTAAATGAATAATAATTACACCAAAAACATCTCGCAGAGTCACATATTGCATTAAAACTAGATACAAACGTTATATTAGCACTTACGAAGGCTTCTAAGCACGCTAAGGTGTGTTTCTATATGAATCCAATTGAAACAAATTTCAAACATTCTGTATTCAAATAATTCGTTATTTTGGTTATGTTAGAGAGCAACTTAAGAGCTCTGAACGCATATAAACATGGCTAGCTGTGTATAATAGCCAAACTGCAACCGAAACGCTAAAAGTGCTGCTTAAATGAATAATAACTACACTAAAAGCATCTCGCAGAGTCACATATTGCATTCAAACTAGATACAAACGTTATATTAGCACTTACGAAGGCTTCTAAGCACGCTAAGGTGTGTTTCTATATGAACCCAATCGAAACAAATTTCAAACATTCTGTATTCAAATAATTCGTTATTTTGGTTATGTTAGAGAGCAACTTAAGAGCTCTGAACGCATATAAACATGGCTAGCTGTGTATAATAGCCAAACTGCAACCGAAACGCTAAAAGTGCTGCTTAAATGAATAATAATTACACCAAAAACATCTCGCAGAGTCACATATTGCATTCAAACTAGATACAAACGTTATATTAGCACTTACGAAGGCTTCTAAGCACGCTAAGGTGTGTTTCTATATGAATCCAATGGAAACAAATTTCAAACATTCTGTATTCAAATAATTCGTTATTTTGGTTATGTTAGAGAGCAACTTAAGAGCTCTGAACGCATATAAACATGGCTAGCTGTGTATAATAGCCTAACTGCAACCGAAATGCTATAAGTGCTGCTTAAATGAATAATAATTACACTAAAAGCATCTCGCAGAGTCACATATTGCATTCAAACTAGATACAAACGTTATATTAGCACTTACGAAGGCTTCTAAGCACGCTAAAGTGTGTTTCTATATGAATCCAATCGAAACAAATTTCAAACATTCTGTATTCGAATAATTCGTTATTTTGGTTATGTTAGAGAGAAACTTAAGAGCTCTGAACGCATATAAACATGGCTAGCTGTGTATAATAGCCTAACTGCAACCGAATTGCTAAAAGTGCTGCTTAAATGAATAATAACTACACTAAAAGCATCTCGCAGAGTCACATATTGCATTCAAACTAGATACAAACGTTATATTAGCACTTACGAAGGCTTCTAAGCACGCTAAGGTGTGTTTCTATATGAATCCAATCGAAACAAATTTCAAACATTCTGTATTCAAATAATTCGTTATTTTGGTTATGTTAGAGAGCAACTTAAGAGCTCTGAACGCATATAAACATGGCTAGCTGTGTATAATAGCCAAACTGCAACCGAAACGCTAAAAGTGCTGCTTAAATGAATAATAATTACACCAAAAACATCTCGCAGAGTCACATATTGCATTCAAACTAGATACAAACGTTATATTAGCACTTACGAAGGCTTCTAAGCACGCTAAGGTGTGTTTCTATATGAATCCAATTGAAACAAATTTCAAACATTCTGTATTCAAATAATTCGTTATTTTGGTTATGTTAGAGAGCAACTTAAGAGCTCTGAACGCATATAAACATGGCTAGCTGTGTATAATAGCCAAACTGCAACCGAAACGCTAAAAGTGCTGCTTAAATGAATAATAATTACACCAAAAGCATTTCGCAGAGTCACATATTATATTCAAACTAGATACAAACGTTATATTAGCACTTACGAAGGCTTCTAAGCACGCTAAGGTGTGTTTCTATATGAATCCAATCGAAACAAATTTCAAACATTCTGTATTCAAATAATTCTTTATTTTGGTTATGTTAGAGAGCAACTTAAGAGCTCTGAACGCATATAAACATGGCTAGCTGTGTATAATAGCTTAACTGCAACCGAAACGCTAAAAGTGCTGCTTAAATGAATAATAATTACACCAAAAACATCTCGCAGAGTCACATATTGCATTAAAACTAGATACAAACGTTATATTAGCACTTACGAAGGCTTCTAAGCACGCTAAGGTGTGTTTCTATATGAATCCAATTGAAACAAATTTCAAACATTCTGTATTCAAATAATTCGTTATTTTGGTTATGTTAGAGAGCAACTTAAGAGCTCTGAACGCATATAAACATGGCTAGCTGTGTATAATAGCCAAACTGCAACCGAAACGCTAAAAGTGCTGCTTAAATGAATAATACTTACACCAAAAGCATTTCGCAGAGTCACATATTATATTCAAACTAGATACAAAAGTTATATTAGCACTTACGAAGGCTTCTAAGCACGCTAAGGTGTGTTTCTATATGAATCCAATCGAAACAAATTTCAAACATTCTGTATTCAAATAATTCGTTATTTTGGTTATGTTAGAGAGCAACTTAAGAGCTCTGAACGCATATAAACATGGCTAGCTGTGTATAATAGCCTAACTGCAACCGAAACACTAAAAGTGCTGTTTAAATGAATAATAATTACACCAAAAGCATCTCGCAGAGTCACATATTGCATTCAAACTAGTTACAAACGTTATATTAGCACTTACGAAGGCTTCTAAGCACGCTAAGGTGTGTTTCTATATGGATCATATCGAAACAAATTTCAAACATTCTGTATTCAAATAATTCGTTAATTTGGTTATGTTAGAGAGCAACTTAATAGCTCTGAACGCATATAAACATGGCTAGCTGTGTATAATGGCTTAACTGCAACCGAAACGCTAAAAGTGCTGCTTAAATGAATAATAATTACACCAAAAGCATCTCGCAGAGTCACATATTGCATTCAAACTGGATACAAACGTTATATTAGCACTTACGAAGGCTTCTAAGCACGCTAAGGTGTGTTTCTATATGAATCCAATCGAAACAAATTTCAAACATTCTGTATTTAAATAATTCTTTATTTTGGTTATGTTAGAGAGCAACTTAAGAGCTCTGAACGCATATAAACATGGCTAGCTGTGTATAATAGCCAAACTGCAACCGAAACGCTAAAAGTGCTGCTTAAATGAATAATAATTACACCAAAAGCATCTCGCAGAGTCACATATTGCATTCAAACTAGATACAAACGTTATATTAGCACTTACGAAGGCTTCTAAGCACGCTAAGGTGTGTTTCAATATGAATCCAATCGAAACAAATTTCAAACATTCTGTATTCAAATAATTCGTTATTTTGGTTATGTTAGAGAGCAACTTAAGAGCTCTGAACGGATATAAACATGGCTAGCTGTGTATAATAGCCTAACTGCAACCGAAACGCTAAAAGTGCTGCTTAAATGAATAATAATTACACCAAAAGCATCTCGCAGAGTCACATATTGCATTCAAACTAGATACAAACGTTATATTAGCACTTACGAGGGCTTCTAAGCACGCTAAGGTGTGTTTCAATATGAATCCAATCGAAACAAATTTCAAACATTCTGTATTCAAATAATTCGTTATTTTGGTTATGTTAGAGAGCAACTTAAGAGCTCTGAACGCATATAAACATGGCTAGCTGTGTATAATAGCCTAACTGCAACCGAAACGCTAAAAGTGCTGCTTAAATGAATAATAATTACACCAAAAGCATCTCGCAGAGTCACATATTGCATTCAAACTAGATACAAACGTTATATTAGCACTTACGAAGGCTTCTAAGCACGCTAAGGTGTGTTTCTATATGAATCCAATCGAAACAAATTTCAAACATTCTGTATTCAAATAATTCGTTATTTTGGTTATGTTAGAGAGCAACTTAAGAGCTCTGAACGCATATAAACATGGCTAGCTGTGTATAATAGCCAAACTGCAACCGAAACGCTAAAAGTGCTGCTTAAATGAATAATAATTACACTAAAAGCATCTCGCAGAGTCACATATTGCATTCAAACTAGATAAAAACGTTATATTAGCACTTACGAAGGCTTCCAAGCACGCTAAAGTGTGTTTCTATATGAATCCAATCGAAACAAATTTCAAACATTCTGTATTCGAATAATTCGTTATTTTGGTTATGTTAGAGAGAAACTTAAGAGCTCTGAACGCATATAAACATGGCTAGCTGTGTATAATAGCCTAACTGCAACCGAAATGCTATAAGTGCTGCTTAAATGAATAATAATTACACTAAAAGCATCTCGCAGAGTCACATATTGCATTCAAACTAGATACAAACGTTATATTAGCACTTACGAAGGCTTCTAAGCACGCTATGGTGTGTTTCTATATGAATCCAATCGAAACAAATTTCAAACATTCTGTATTCAAATAATTCGTTATTTTGGTTATGTTAGAGAGCAACTTAAGAGCTCTGAACGCATATAAACATGGCTAGCTGTGTATAATAGCCAAACTGCAACCGAAACGCTAAAAGTGCTGCTTAAATGAATAATAATTACACCAAAAACATCTCGCAGAGTCACATATTGCATTCAAACTAGATACAAACGTTATATTAGCACTTACGAAGGCTTCTAAGCACGCTAAGGTGTGTTTCTATATGAATCCAATTGAAACAAATTTCAAACATTCTGTATTCAAATAATTCGTTATTTTGGTTATGTTAGAGAGCAACTTAAGAGCTCTGAACGCATATAAACATGGCTAGCTGTGTATAATAGCCAAACTGCAACCGAAACGCTAAAAGTGCTGCTTAAATGAATAATAATTACACCAAAAGCATTTCGCAGAGTCACATATTATATTCAAACTAGATACAAACGTTATATTAGCACTTACGAAGGCTTCTAAGCACGCTAAGGTGTGTTTCTATATGAATCCAATCGAAACAAATTTCAAACATTCTGTGTTCAAATAATTCTTTATTTTGGTTATGTTAGAGAGCAACTTAAGAGCTCTGAACGCATATAAACATGGCTAGCTGTGTATAATAGCTTAACTGCAACCGAAACGCTAAAAGTGCTGCTTAAATGAATAATAATTACACCAAAAACATCTCGCAGAGTCACATATTGCATTAAAACTAGATACAAACGTTATATTAGCACTTACGAAGGCTTCTAAGCACGCTAAGGTGTGTTTCTATATGAATCCAATTGAAACAAATTTCAAACATTCTGTATTCAAATAATTCGTTATTTTGGTTATGTTAGAGAGCAACTTAAGAGCTCTGAACGCATATAAACATGGCTAGCTGTGTATAATAGCCAAACTGCAACCGAAACGCTAAAAGTGCTGCTTAAATGAATAATAACTACACTAAAAGCATCTCGCAGAGTCACATATTGCATTCAAACTAGATACAAACGTTATATTAGCACTTACGAAGGCTTCTAAGCACGCTAAGGTGTGTTTCTATATGAATCCAATCGAAACAAATTTCAAACATTCTGTATTCAAATAATTCGTTATTTTGGTTATGTTAGAGAGCAACTTAAGAGCTCTGAACGCATATAAACATGGCTAGCTGTGTATAATAGCCAAACTGCAACCGAAACGCTAAAAGTGCTGCTTAAATGAATAATAATTACACCAAAAACATCTCGCAGAGTCACATATTGCATTCAAACTAGATACAAACGTTATATTAGCACTTACGAAGGCTTCTAAGCACGCTAAGGTGTGTTTCTATATGAATCCAATGGAAACAAATTTCAAACATTCTGTATTCAAATAATTCGTTATTTTGGTTATGTTAGAGAGCAACTTAAGAGCTCTGAACGCATATAAACATGGCTAGCTGTGTATAATAGCCTAACTGCAACCGAAATGCTATAAGTGCTGCTTAAATGAATAATAATTACACTAAAAGCATCTCGCAGAGTCACATATTGCATTCAAACTAGATACAAACGTTATATTAGCACTTACGAAGGCTTCTAAGCACGCTAAAGTGTGTTTCTATATGAATCCAATCGAAACAAATTTCAAACATTCTGTATTCGAATAATTCGTTATTTTGGTTATGTTAGAGAGAAACTTAAGAGCTCTGAACGCATATAAACATGGCTAGCTGTGTATAATAGCCTAACTGCAACCGAATTGCTAAAAGTGCTGCTTAAATGAATAATAACTACACTAAAAGCATCTCGCAGAGTCACATATTGCATTCAAACTAGATACAAACGTTATATTAGCACTTACGAAGGCTTCTAAGCACGCTAAGGTGTGTTTCTATATGAATCCAATCGAAACAAATTTCAAACATTCTGTATTCAAATAATTCGTTATTTTGGTTATGTTAGAGAGCAACTTAAGAGCTCTGAACGCATATAAACATGGCTAGCTGTGTATAATAGCCAAACTGCAACCGAAACGCTAAAAGTGCTGCTTAAATGAATAATAATTACACCAAAAACATCTCGCAGAGTCACATATTGCATTCAAACTAGATACAAACGTTATATTAGCACTTACGAAGGCTTCTAAGCACGCTAAGGTGTGTTTCTATATGAATCCAATTGAAACAAATTTCAAACATTCTGTATTCAAATAATTCGTTATTTTGGTTATGTTAGAGAGCAACTTAAGAGCTCTGAACGCATATAAACATGGCTAGCTGTGTATAATAGCCAAACTGCAACCGAAACGCTAAAAGTGCTGCTTAAATGAATAATAATTACACCAAAAGCATTTCGCAGAGTCACATATTATATTCAAACTAGATACAAACGTTATATTAGCACTTACGAAGGCTTCTAAGCACGCTAAGGTGTGTTTCTATATGAATCCAATCGAAACAAATTTCAAACATTCTGTATTCAAATAATTCTTTATTTTGGTTATGTTAGAGAGCAACTTAAGAGCTCTGAACGCATATAAACATGGCTAGCTGTGTATAATAGCTTAACTGCAACCGAAACGCTAAAAGTGCTGCTTAAATGAATAATAATTACACCAAAAACATCTCGCAGAGTCACATATTGCATTAAAACTAGATACAAACGTTATATTAGCACTTACGAAGGCTTCTAAGCACGCTAAGGTGTGTTTCTATATGAATCCAATTGAAACAAATTTCAAACATTCTGTATTCAAATAATTCGTTATTTTGGTTATGTTAGAGAGCAACTTAAGAGCTCTGAACGCATATAAACATGGCTAGCTGTGTATAATAGCCAAACTGCAACCGAAACGCTAAAAGTGCTGCTTAAATGAATAATACTTACACCAAAAGCATTTCGCAGAGTCACATATTATATTGAAACTAGATACAAACGTTATATTAGCACTTACGAAGGCTTCTAAGCACGCTAAGGTGTGTTTCTATATGAATCCAATCGAAACAAATTTCAAACATTCTGTATTCAAAAAATCGTTATTTTGGTTATGTTAGAGAGCAACTTAAGAGCTCTGAACGCATATAAACATGGCTAGCTGTGTATAATAGCCTAACTGCAACCGAAACACTAAAAGTGCTGCTTAAATGAATAATAATTACACCAAAAGCATCTCGCAGAGTCACATATTGCATTCAAACTAGATACAAACGTTATATTAGCACTTACGAAGGCTTCTAAGCACGCTAAGGTGTGTTTCTATATGAATCCAATCGAAACAAATTTCAAACATTCTGTATTCAAATAATTCGTTATTTTGGTTATGTTAGAGAGCAACTTAAGAGCTCTGAACGCATATAAACATGGCTAGCTGTGTATAATAGCCAAACTGCAACCGAAACGCTAAAAGTGCTGCTTAAATGATTAATAATTACACCAAAAGCATCTCGCAGAGTCACATATTGCATTCAAACTAAATACAAACGTTATATTAGCACTTACGAAGGCTTCTAAGCACGCTAAGGTGTGTTTCAATATGAATCCAATCGAAACAAATTTCAAACATTCTGTATTCAAATAATTCGTTATTTTGGTTATGTTAGAGATCAACTTAATAGCTCTGAACGCATATAAACATGGCTAGCTGTGTATAATAGCCAAACTGCAACCGAATCGCTAAAAGTGCTGCTTAAATGAATAATAATTACACCAAAAACATCTCGCAGAGTCACATATTGCATTCAAACTAGATACAAACGTTATATTAGCACTTACGAAGGCTTTTAAGTACGCTAAGGTGTGTTTCTATATGAATCCAATCGAAACAAATTTCAAACATTCTCTATTCAAATAAATCGTTACTTTGGTTATGTTAGAGAGCAACTTAAGAGCTCTGAACGCATATAAACATGGCTAGCTGTGTATAATAGCCAAACTGCAACCGAAACGCTAAAAGTGCTGCTTAAATGATTAATAATTACACCAAAAGCATCTCGCAGAGTCACATATTGCATTCAAACTAAATACAAACGTTATATTAGCACTTACGAAGGCTTCTAAGCACGCTAAGGTGTGTTTCAATATGAATCCAATCGAAACAAATTTCAAACATTCTGTATTCAAATAATTCGTTATTTTGGTTATGTTAGAGATCAACTTAAGAGCTCTGAACGCATATAAACATGGCTAGCTGTGTATAATAGCCAAACTGCAACCGAATCGCTAAAAGTGCTGCTTAAATGAATAATAATTACACTAAAAGCATCTCGCAGAGTCACATATTGCATTCAAACTAGATACAAACGTTATATTAGCACTTACGAAGGCTTCTAAGCACGCTAAAGTGTGTTTCTATATGAATCCAATCGAAACAAATTTCAAACATTCTGTATTCGAATAATTCGTTATTTTGGTTATGTTAGAGAGAAACTTAAGAGCTCTGAACGCATATAAACATGGCTAGCTGTTTATAATAGCCTAACTGCAACCGAAATGCTAAAAGTGCTGCTTAAATGAATAATAACTACACTAAAAGCATCTCGCAGAGTCACATATTGCATTCAAACTAGATACAAACGTTATATTAGCACTTACGAAGGCTTCTAAGCACGCTAAATTGTGTTTCTATATGAATCCAATCGAAACAAATTTCAAACATTCTGTATTCAAATAATTCGTTATTTTGTTTATGTTAGAGAGCAACTTAAGAGCTCTGAACGCATATAAACATGGCTAGCTGTGTATAATAGCCAAACTGCAACCGAAACGCTAAAAGTGCTGCTTAAATGAATAATAATTACACCAAAAACATCTCGCAGAGTCACATATTGCATTCAAACTAGATACAAACGTTATATTAGCACTTACGAAGGCTTCTAAGCACGCTAAGGTGTGTTTCTATATGAATCCAATTGAAACAAATTTCAAACATTCTGTTTTCAAATAATTCGTTATTTTGGTTATGTTAGAGAGCAACTTAAGAGCTCTGAACGCATATAAACATGGCTAGCTGTGTATAATAGCCAAACTGCAACCGAAACGCTAAAAGTGCTGCTTAAATGAATAATAATTACACCAAAAGCATTTTGCAGAGTCACATATTATATTCAAACTAGATAGAAACGTTATATTAGCACTTACGAAGGCTTCTAAGCACGCTAAGGTGTGTTTCTATATGAATCCAATCGAAACAAATTTCAAACATTCTGTATTCAAATAATTCTTTATTTTGGTTATGTTAGAGAGCAACTTAAGAGCTCTGAACGCATATAAACATGGCTAGCTGTGTATAATAGCTTAACTGCAACCGAAACGCTAAAATTGCTGCTTAAATGAATAATAATTACACCAAAAGCATCTCGCAGAGTCACATATTGCATTCAAACTAGATACAATCGTTATATTAGCACTTAGGAAGGCTTCTAAGCACGCTAAGGTGTGTTTCTATATGAATCCAATCGAAACAAATTTCAAACATTCTGTATTCAAATATTTCTTTATTTTGGTTATGTTGGAGAGCAACTTAAGAGCTCTGAACGCATATAAACATGGCTAGCTGTGTATAATAGCCAAACTGCAACCGAGACGCTAAAAGTACTGCTTAAATAAATAATAATTACACCAAAAGCATCTCGCAGAGTCACATTTTGCATTCAAACTAGATACAAACGTTATATTAGCACTTACGAAGGCTTCTAAGCACGCTAAGGTGTGTTTCTATATGAATCCAATCGAAACAAATTTCAAACATTCTGTATTCAAATAATTCGTTATTTTGGTTATGTTAGAGAGCAACTTGAGAGCTCTGAACGCATATAAACATGGCTAGCTGTGTATAATAGCCTAACTGCAACCGAAACGCTAAAAGTGCTGCTTAAATGAATAATAATTACACCAAAAGCATCTCGCAGAGTCACATATTGCATTCAAACTAGATACAAACGTTATATTAGCACTTACGAAGGCTTCTAAGCACGCTAAGGTGTGTTTCTATATGAATCCAATCGAAACAAATTTCAAACATTCTGTATTCAAATAATTCGTTATTTTGGTTATGTTAGAGAGCAACTTAAGAGCTCTGAACGGATATAAACATGGCTAGCTGTGTATAATAGCCTAACTGCAACCGAAACGCTAAAAGTGCTGCTTAAATGAATAATAATTACACCAAAAGCATCTCGCAGAGTCACATATTGCATTCAAACTAGATACAAACGTTATATTAGCACTTACGAAGGCTTCTAAGCACGCTAAGATGTGTTACTATATGAATCCAATCGAAACAAATTTCAAACATTCTGTATTCAAATAATTCGTTATTTTGGTTATGTTAGTGAGCAACTTAAGAGCTCTGAACGCATATAAACATGGCTAGGTGTGTATAATAGCCTAACTGCAACCGAAACGCTAAAAGTGCTGCTTAAATGAATAATACTTACACCAAAAGCATCTCGCAGAGTCACATATTGCATTCAAACTAGTTACAAACGTTATATTAGCACTTACGAAGGCTTCTAAGCACGCTAAGGTGTGTTTCTATATGGATCATATCGAAACAAATTTCAAACATTCTGTATTCAAATAATTCGTTAATTTGGTTATGTTAGAGGGCAACTTAATAGCTCTGACCGCATATAAACATGGCTAGCTGTGTATAATGGCTTAACTGCAACCGAAACGCTAAAAGTGCTGCTTAAATGAATAATAATTACACAGAAAGCATCTCGCAGAGTCACATATTGCATTCAAACTAGATACAAACGTTATATTAGCACTTACAAAGGCTTCTAAGCACGCTAAGGTGTGTTTCTATATGAATCCAATTGAAACAAATTTCAAACATTCTGTATTCAAATAATTCGTTATTTTGGTTATGTTAGAGAGCAACTTAAGAGCTCTGAACGGATATAAACATGGTTAGCTGTGTATAATAGCCTAACTGCAACCGAAACGCTAAAAGTGCTGCTTAAATGAATAATAATTACACCAAAAGCATCTCGCAGAGTCACATATTGCATTCAAACTAGATACAAACGTTATATTAGCACTTACGAAGGCTTCTAAGCACGCTAAGGTGTGTTTCTATATGAATCCAATCGAAACAAATTTCAAACATTTTGTATTCAAATAATTCGTTATTTTGGTTATGTTAGAGAGCAACTTAAGAGCTCTGAACGCATATAAACATGGCTAGCTGTGTATAATAGCCTAACTGCAACCGGAACGCTAAAAGTGCTGGTTAAATGAATAATAATTACACCAAAGACATCTCGCAGAGTCACATATTGCATTCAAACTAGTTACAAACGTTATATTAGCACTTACGAAGGCTTCTAAGCACGCTAAGGTGTGTTTCTATATGAATCCAATCGAAACAAATTTCAAACATTCTGTATTCAAATAATTCGTTATTTTGGTTATGTTAGAGAGCAACTTAAGAGCTCTGAACGGATATAAACATGGTTAGCTGTGTATAATAGCCTAACTGCAACCGAAACGCTAAAAGTGCTGGTTAAATGAATAATAATTACACCAAAGACATCTCGCAGAGTCACATATTGCATTCAAACTAGTTACAAACGTTATATTAGCACTTACGAAGGCTTCTAAGCACGCTAAGGTGTGTTTCTATATGAATCCAATCGAAACAAATTTCAAACATTCTGTATTCAAATAATTCGTTATTTTGGTTATGTTAGAGAGCAACTTAAGAGCTCTGAACGCATATAAACATGGCTAGCTGTGTATAATAGCCAAACTGCAACCGAAACGCTAAAAGTGCTGCTTAAATGATTAATAAGTATACCAAATGCATATCGCAGAGTCACATATTGCATTCAAACTATCTACAAACGTTGTATTACCACTTACGAAGGCTTCTAAGCACGCTAAGGTGTGTTTCTATATGAATCCAATTGAAACAAATTTCAAACATTCTGTATTCAAATGATTCGTTATTTTGGTTATGTTAGAGAGCAACTTAAGAGCTCTAAACGCATATAAACATGGCTAGCTGTGTATAATAGCCAAACTGCAACCGAAACGCTAAAAGTGCTGCTTAAATGAATAATAATTACACCAAAAGCATTTCGCAGAGTCACATATTATATTCAAACTAGATACAAACGTTATATTAGCACTTACGAAGGCTTCTAAGCACGCTAAGGTGTGTTTCTATATGAATCCAATCGAAACAAATTTCAAACATTCTGTATTCAAATAATTCGTTATTTTGGTTATGTTAGTGAGCAACTTAAGAGCTCTGAACGCATATAAACATGGCTAGCTGTGTATAATAGCCTAACTGCAACCGAAACGCTAAAAGTGCTGCTTAAATGAATAATAATTACACCAAAAGCATCTCGCAGAGTCACATATTGCATTCAAACTAGATACAAACGTTATATTAGCACTTACGAAGGCTTCTAAGCACGCTAAGGTGTGTTTCTATATGAATCCAATCGAAACAAATTCCAAACATTCTGTATTCAAATAATTCGTTATTTTGGTTATGTTAGAGAGCACCTTAAGAGCTCTGAACGCATATAAACATGGCTAGCTATGTATAATAGCCAACCTGCAACCGAAACGCTAAAAGTGCTGCTTAAATGATTAATAAGTACACCAAATGCATATCGCAGAGTCACATATTGCATTCAAACTATCTACAAACGTTATATTACCACTTACGAAGGCTTCTAAGCACGCTAAGGTGTGTTTCTATATGAATCCAATTGAAACAAATTTCAAACATTCTGTATTCAAATAATTCGTTATTTTGGTTATGTTAGAGAGCAACTTAAGAGCTCTGAACGCATATAAACATGGCTAGCTGTGTATAATAGCCAAACTGCAACCGAAACGCTAAAAGTGCTGCTTAAATGAATAATAATTACACCAAAAGCATTTCGCAGAGTCACGTATTGCAATCAAACTAGATACAAACGTTATATTAGCACTTACGAAGGCTCTAAGCACGCTAAGGTGTGTTTCTATATGAATCCAATCGAAACAAATTTCAAACATTCTGTATTCAAATAATTCGTTATTTTGGTTATGTTAGAGAGCAACTTAAGAGCTCTGAACGCATATAAACATGGCTAGCTGTGTATAATAGCCAAACTGCAACCGAAACGCTAAAAGTGCTGCTTAAATGAATAATAATTACACCAAAAACATTTCGCAGAGTCACATATTGCATTCAAACTAGATACAAACGTTATATTACCACTTACGAAGGCTTCTAAGTACGCTAAGGTGTGTTTCTATATGAATCCAATCGAAACAAATTTCAAACATTCTGTATTCAAATCAATCGTTATTTTGGTTATGTTAGAGAGCAACTTAAGAGCTCTGAACGCATATTACCGTGGCTTGCTGTGTATAATAGCCTAACTGCAACCGAAATGCTAAAAGTGCTGTTTAAATGAATAATAATTACACTAAAAGCATCTCGCAGAGTCACATATTGCATTCAAACTAGATACAAACATTATATTAGCACTTACGAAGGCTTCTAAGCACGCTAAGGTGTGTTTCAATATAAATCCAATCGAAACAAATTTCAAACATTTTGTATTCAAATAATTCGTTATTTTGGTTATGTTAGAGATCAACTTAAGAGCTCTGAACGCATATAAACATGGCTAGCTGTGTATAATAGCCTAACTGCAACCGAAACGCTAAAAGTGCTGCTGAAATGATTAATAAGTACACCAAATGCATATCGCAGAGTCACATATTGCATTCAAACTAGATACAATCGTTATATTAGCACTTACGAAGGCTTCTAAGCACGCTAAGGTGTGTTTCTATATGAATCCAATCGAAACAAATTTCAAACATTCTGTATTCAAATAAGTCGTTATTTTGGTTATGTTAGAGAGCAACTTAAGAGCTCTGAACGCATATAAACATGACTAGCTGTGTATAATAGCCTAACTGCAACCGAAACGCTAAAAGTGCTGCTTAAATGATTAATAAGTACACCAAATGCATATCGCAGAGTCACATATTGCATTCAATCTAGATACAAACGTTATATTAGCACTTACGAAGGCTTCTAAGCACGCTAAGGTGTGTTTCTATATGAATCCAATCGAAACAAATTTCAAACATCCTGTATTCAAATAATTCGTTATTTTGGTTATGTTAGAGAGCAACTTAAGAGCTCTGAACGCATATAAACATGACTAGCTGTGTATAATAGCCTAACTGCAACCGAAACGCTAAAAGTGCTGCTTAAATGATTAATAAGTACACCAAATGCATATCGCAGAGTCACATATTGCATTAAATCTAGATACAAACGTTATATTAGCACTTACAAAGGTTTCTAAGCACGCTAAGGTGTGTTTCAATATGAATCCAATCGATACAAATTTAAAACATTCTGTATTCAAATAATTCGTTATTTTGGTTATGTTAGAGAGCAACTTAAGAGCTCTGAACGCACATAAACATGGCTAGCTGTGTATAATAGCTTAACTGCAACCGAAACGCTAAAAGTGCTGCTTAAATGAATAATAATTACACCAAAAGCATCTCGCAGAGTCACATATTGCATTCAAACTAGATACAAACGTTATATTAGCACTTACGAAAGCTTCTAAGCACGCTAAGGTGTGTTTCTATATGAATCCAATCGAAACAAATTTCAAACATTCTGTATTCAAATAATTCTTTATTTTGGTTATGTTAGAGAACAACTTAAGAGCTCTGAACGCATATAAACATGGCTAGCTGTGTATAATAGCCAAACTGCAACCGAAACGCTAAAAGTGCTGCTTAAATAAATAATAATTACACCAAAAGCATCTCGCAGAGTCACATATTGCATTCAAACTAGATGCAAACATTATATTAGCACTTACGAAGGCTTCTAAGCACGCTAAGGTGTGTTTCTATATGAATCCAATCGAAACAAATTTCAAACATTCTGTATTCAAATAATTCGTTATTTTGGTTATGTTAGCGAGCAACTTAAGACCTCTGAACGCATATAAACATGGCTAGCTGTGTATAATAGCCAAACTGCAACCGAAACGCTAAAAGTGCTGCTTAAATGAATAATAATTACACCAAAAGCATCTCGCAGAGTCACATATTGCATTCAAACTAGATACAAACGTTATATTAGCACTTACGAAGGCTTCTAAGCACGCTAAGGTGTGTTTCTATATGAATCCAATCGAAACAAATTTCAAACATTCTGTATTCAAATAATTCTTTATTTTGGTTATGTTAGAGAGCAACTTAAGAGCTCTGAACGCATATAAACATGGCTAGCTCTGTATAATAGCTTAACTGCAACCGAAACGCTAAAAGTGCTGCTTAAATGAATAATTATTACACCAAAAGCATCTCGCAGAGTCACATATTGCATTCAAACTAGATACAAACGTTATATTAGCTTAAGAGCTATAAACATGGCTAGCTGTGTATAATAGCCTAACTGCAACCGAAACGCTAAAAGTGCTGCTTAAATGAATAATAATTACACCAAAAGCTTTTCGCAGAGTCACATATTGCATTCAAACTAGATACAAACGTTATATTAGTACTTACGAAGGCTTCTAAGCACGCTAAGGTGTGTTACTATATGAATCCAATCGAAACAAATTTCAAACATTCTGTATTCAAATAATTCGTTATTTTGGTTATGTTAGAGAGCAACTCAAGAGCTCTGAACGCATATAAACATGGCTAGCTGTGTATAATAGCCTAACTGCAACCGAAACGCTAAAAGTGCTGCTTAAATGAATAATAATTACACCAAAAGCATCTCGCAGAGTCACATATTGCATTCAAACTAGATACAAACGTTATATTAGCACTTACGAAGGCTTCTAAGCACGCTAAGGTGTGTTTCTATATGAATCCAATCGAAACAAATTTCAAACATTCTGTATTCAAATAATTCGTTATTTTGGTTATGTTAGAGAGCAACTTAAGAGCTCTGAACGCATATAAACATGGCTAGCTGTGTATAATAGCCAAACTGCAACCGAAACGCTAAAAGTGCTGCTTAAATGAATAATAATTACACCCAAAACATCTCGCAGAGTCACATATTGCATTCAAACTAGATACAAACGTTATATTAGCACTTACGAAGGCTTCTAAGCACGCTAAGGTGTGTTTCAATATGAATCCAATCGAAACAAATTTCAAACATTCTGTATTCAAATAATTCGTTATTTTGGTTATGTTAGAGATCAACTTAAGAGCTCTGAACGCATATAAACATGGCTAGCTGTGTATAATAGCCTAACTGCAACCGAAACGCTAAAAGTGCTGCTGAAATGATTAATAAGTACACCAAATGCATATCGCAGAGTCACATATTGCATTCAAACTAGATACAATCGTTATATTAGCACTTACGAAGGCTTCTAAGCACGCTAAGGTGTGTTTCTATATGAATCCAATCGAAACAAATTTCAAACATTTTGTATTCAAATAATTCGTTATTTTGGTTATGTTAGAGAGCAACTTAAGAGCTCTGAACGCATATAAACATGACTAGCTGTGTATAATAGCCTAACTGCAACCGAAACGCTAAAAGTGCTGCTTAAATGATTAATAAGTACACCAAATGCATATCGCAGAGTCACATATTGCATTCAATCTAGATACAAACGTTATATTAGCACTTACGAAGGCTTCTAAGCACGTTAAGGTGTGTTTCTATATGAATCCAATCGAAACAAATTTCAAACATTCTGTATTCAAATAATTCGTTATTTTGGTTATGTTAGAGAGCAACTTAATAGCTCTGAACGCATATAAACATGACTAGCTGTGTATAATAGCCTAACTGCAACCGAAACGCTAAAAGTGCTGCTTAAATGATTAATAAGTACACCAAATGCATATCGCAGAGTCACATATTGCATTAAATCTAGATACAAACGTTATATTAGCACTTACAAAGGTTTCTAAGCACGCTAAGGTGTGTTTCAATATAAATCCAATCGAAACAAATTTAAAACATTCTGTATTCAAATAATTCGTTATTTTGGTTATGTTAGAGAGCAACTTAAAAGCTCTGACCGCACATAAACATGGCTAGCTGTGTATAATAGCTTAACTGCAACCGAAACGCTAAAAGTGCTGCTTAAATGAATAATAATTACACCAAAAGCATCTCGCAGAGTCACATATTGCATTCAAACTAGATACAAACGTTATATTAGCACTTACGAAGGCTTCTAAGCACGCTAAGGCGTGTTTCTATATGAATCCAATCGAAACAAATTTCAAACATTCTGTATTCAAATAATTCTTTATTTTGGTTATGTTAGAGAACAACTTAAGAGCTCTGAACGGATATAAACATGGCTAGCTGTGTATAATAGCGTAACTGCAACCGAAACGCTAAAAGTGCTGCTTAAATGAATAATAATTACACCAAAAGCATCTCGCAGAGTCACATATTGCATTCAAACTAGATACAAACGTTATATTAGCACTTACGAAGGCTTCTAAGCACGCTAAGATGTGTTACTATATGAATCCAATCGAAACAAATTTCAAACATTCTGTATTCAAATAATTCGTTATTTTGGTTATGTTAGTGAGCAACTTAAGAGTTCTGAACGCATATAAACATGGCTAGCTGTGTATAATAGCCTAACTGCAACCGAAACGCTAAAAGTGCTGCTTAAATGAATAATAATTACACCAAAAGCATCTCGCAGAGTCACATATTGCATTCAAACTAGATACAAACGTTATATTAGCACTTACGAAGGCTTCTAAGCACGCTAAGGTGTGTTTCTATATGAATCCAATCGAAACAAATTCCAAACATTCTGTATTCAAATAATTCGTTATTTTGGTTATGTTAGAGAGCAACTTAAGAGCTCTGAACGCATATAAACATGGCTAGCTATGTATAATAGCCAACCTGCAACCGAAACGCTAAAAGTGCTGCTTAAATGATTAATAAGTACAACAAATGCATATCGCAGAGTCACATATTGCATTCAAACTATCTACAAACGTTATATTAGCTTAAGAGCTATAAACATGGCTAGCTGTGTATAATAGCCTAACTGCAACCGAAACGCTAAAAGTGCTGCTTAAATGAATAACAATTACACCAAAAGCTTCTCGCAGAGTCACATATTGCATTCAAACTAGATACAAACGTTATATTAGCACTTACGAAGGCTTCTAAGCACGCTAAGGTGTGTTACTATATGAATCCAATCGAAACAAATTTCAAACATTCTGTATTCAAATAATTCGTTATTTTGGTTATGTTAGAGAGCAACTCAAGAGCTCTGAACGCATATAAACATGGCTAGCTGTGTATATTAGCCTAACTGCAACCGAAACGCTAAAAGTGCTGCTTAAATGAATAATAATTACACCAAAAGCATCTCGCAGAGTCACATATTGCATTCAAACTAGATACAAACGTTATATTAGCACTTACGAAGGCTTCTAAGCACGCTAAGGTGTGTTACTATATGAATCCAATCGAAACAAATTTCAAACATTCTGTATTCAAATAATTCGTTATTTTGGTTATGTTAGAGAGCAACTCAAGAGCTCTGAACGCATATAAACATGGCTAGCTGTGTATAATAGCCTAACTGCAACCGAAACGCTAAAAGTGCTGCTTAAATGAATAATAATTACACCAGAAGCATCTCGCAGAGTCACATATTGCATTCAAACTAGATACAAACGTTATATTAGCACTTACGAAGGCTTCTAAGCACGCTAAGGTGTGTTTCTATATGAATCCAATCGAAAGAAATTTCAAACATTCTGTATTCAAATAATTCGTTATTTTGGTTATTTTAGAGAGCAACTTATGAGCTCTGAATGCATATAAACATGGCTAGCTGTGTATAATAGCCAAACTGCAACCGAAACGCTAAAAGTGCTGCTTAAATGAATAATAATTACACCAAAAACATTTCGCAGAGTCACATATTGCATTCAAACTAGATACAAACGTTATATTAGCACTTACGAAGGCTTCTAAGCTCGCTAAGGTGTGTTTCTATATGAATCCAATTGAAACAAATTTCAAACATTCTGTATTCAAATAATTCGTTATTTTGGTTATGTTAGAGAGCAACTTAAGAGCTCTGAACGCATATAAACATGGCTAGCTGTGTATAATAGCCAAACTGCAACCGAAACGCTAAAAGTGCTGCTTAAATGAATAATAATTACACCAAAAGCATTTCGCAAAGTCACATATTGCATTCAAACTAGATACAAACGTTATATTAGCACTTACGAAGGCTTCTAAGCACGCTAAGGTGTGTTTCTATATGAATCATATCGAAACAAATTTCAAACATTCTGTATTCAAATAATTCGTTAATTTGGTTATGTTAGAGAGCAACTTAAGAGCTCTGAACGCATATAAACATGGCTAGCTGTGTATAATAGCTTAACTGCAACCGAAACGCTAAAAGTGCTGCTTAAATGAATAATAATTACACCAAAAACATCTCGCAGAGTCACATATTGCATTCAAACTAGATACAAACGTTATATTAGCACTTACGAAGGCTTCTAAGCACGCTAAGGTGTGTTTCAATATGAATCCAATCGAAACAAATTTCAAACATTCTGTATTCAAATAATTCGTTATTTTGGTTATGTTAGAGAGCAACTTAAGAGCTCTGAACGGATATAAACATGGCTAGCTGTGTATAATAGCCTAACTGCAACCGAAACGCTAAAAGTGCTGCTTAAATGAATAATAATTACACCAAAAGCATCTCGCAGAGTCACATATTGCATTCAAACTAGATACAAACGTTATATTAGCACTTACGAAGGCTTCTAAGCACGCTAAGGTGTGTTTCAATATGAATCCAATCGAAACAAATTTCAAACATTCTGTATTCAAATAATTCATTATTTTGGTTATGTTAGAGAGCAACTTAAGAGCTCTGAACGCATATAAACATGGCTAGCTGTGTATAATAGCCTAACTGCAACCGAATCGCTAAAAGTGCTGCTTAAATGAATAATAATAACACCAACAGCATCTCGCAGAGTCACATATTGCATTCAAACTAGATACAAACGTTATATTAGCACTTACGAAGGCTTCTAAGCACGCTAAGGTGTGTTTCAATATGAATCTAATCGAAACAAATTTCAAACATTCTGTATTCAAATAATTCGTTATTTTGGTTATATTAGAGAGCAACTTAAGAGCTCTGAACGCATATAAACATGGCTAGCTGTGTATAATAGCCTAACTGCAACCGAAACGCTAAAAGTGCTGCTTAAATGAATAATAATTACACCAAAAGCATCTCGCAGAGTCACATATTGCATTCAAACTAGATACAAACGTTATATTAGCACTTACAAAGGTTTCTAAGCACGCTAAGGTGTGTTTCAATATGAATCCAATCGAAACAAATTTAAAACATTCTGTATTCAAATAATTCGTTATTTTGGTTATGTTAGAGAGCAACTTAAGAGCTCTGAACGCACATAAACATGGCTAGCTGTGTATAATAGCTTAACTGCAACCGAAACGCTAAAAGTGCTGCTTAAATGAATAATAATTACACCAAAAGCATCTCGCAGAGTCACATATTGCATTCAAACTAGATACAAACGTTATATTAGCACTTACAAAGGTTTCTAAGCACGCTAAGGTGTGTTTCAATATGAATCCAATCGAAACAAATTTAAAACATTCTGTATTCAAATAATTCGTTATTTTGGTTATGTTAGAGAGCAACTTAAGAGTTCTGAACGCATATAAACATGGCTAGCTCTGTATAATAGCTTAACTGCAACCGAAACGCTAAAAGTGCTGCTTAAATGAATAATTATTACACCAAAAGCATCTCGCAGAGTCACATATTGCATTCAAACTAGATACAAACGTTATATTAGCTTAAGAGCTATAAACATGGCTAGCTGTGTATAATAGCCTAACTGCAACCGAAACGCTAAAAGTGCTGCTTAAATGAATAATAATTACACCAAAAGCTTCTCGCAGAGTCACATATTGCATTCAAACTAGATACAAACGTTATATTAGCACTTACGAAGGCTTCTAAGCACGCTAAGGTGTGTTTCTATATGAATCCAATTGAAACAAATTTCAAACATTCTGTATTCAAATAATTCGTTATTTTGGTTATGTTAGAGAGCAACTCAAGAGCTCTGAACGCATATAAACATGGCTAGCTGTGTATAATAGCCTAACTGCAACCGAAACGCTAAAAGTGCTGCTTAAATGAATAATAATTACACCAAAAGCATCTCGCAGAGTCACATATTGCATTCAAACTAGATACAAACGTTATATTAGCACTTACGAAGGCTTCTAAGCACGCTAAGGTGTGTTTCTATATGAATCCAATTGAAACAAATTTCAAACATTCTGTATTCAAATAATTCGTTATTTTGGTTATGTTAGAGAGCAACTCAAGAGCTCTGAACGCATATAAACATGGCAAGCTGTGTATAATAGCCTAACTGCAACCGAAACGCTAAAAGTGCTGCTTAAATGAATAATAATTACACCAAAAGCATCTCGCAGAGTCACATATTGCATTCAAACTAGATACAAACGTTATATTAGCACTTACGAAGGCTTCTAAGCACGCTAAGCTGTGTTTCTATATGAATCCAATTGAAACAAATTTCAAACATTCTGTATTCAAATAATTCGTTATTTTGGTTATGTTAGAGAGCAACTTAAGAACTCTGAACGCATATAAACATGGCTAGCTGTGTATAATGGCCAAACTGCAACCGAAATGCTAAAAGTGCTGCTTAAATGAATAATAATTACACCAAAAGCATTTCGCAGAGTCACATATTGCATTCAAACTAGATACAAACGTTATATTAGCACTTACGAAGGCTTCTAAGCACGCTAAGCTGTGTTTCTATATGAATCCAATTGAAACAAATTTCAAACATTCTGTATTCAAATAATTCGTTATTTTGGTTATGTTAGAGAGCAACTTAAGAACTCTGAACGCATATAAACATGGCTAGCTGTGTATAATGGCCAAACTGCAACCGAAATGCTAAAAGTGCTGCTTAAATGAATAATAATTACACCAAAAGCATCTCGCAGAGTCACATATTGCATTCAAACTAGTTACAAACGTTATATTAGCACTTACGAAGGCTTCTAAGCACGCTAAGGTGTGTTTCAATATGAATCATATCGAAACAAATTTCAAACATTCTGTATTCAAATAATTCGTTAATTTGGTTATGTTAGAGAGCAACTTAAGAGCTCTGAACGCATATAAACATGGCTAGCTGTGTATAATAGCTTAACTGTAACCGAAACGCTAAAAGTGCTGCTTAAATGAATAATAATTACACCAAAAGCATCTCGCAGAGGCACATATTGCATTCAAACTAAATACAAACGTTATATTAGCACTTACGAAGGCTTCTAAGCACGCTAAGGTGTGTTTCTATATGAATCCAATCGAAACAAATTTCAAACATTCTGTATTCAAATAATTCTTTATTTTGGTTATGTTAGAGAGCAACTTAAGGGCTCTGAACGCATATAAACATGGCTAGCTGTGTATAATAGCCAAACTGCAACCGAACCGCTAAAAGTGCTGCTTAAATGAATAATAATTACACCAAAAGCATCTCGCAGAGTCACATATTGCATTCAAACTAGATACAAACGTTATATTAGCACTTACGAAGGCTTCTAAGCACGCTAAGGTGTGTTTCTATATGAATCCAATCGAAACAAATTTCAAACATTCTGTATTCAAATAATTCGTTATTTTGGTTATGTTAGAGAGCAACTTAAGAGCTCTGAACGGATATAAACATGGCTAGCTGTGTATAATAGCCTAACTGCAACCGAAACGCTAAAAGTGCTGCTTAAATGAATAATAATTACACCAAAAGCATCTCGCAGAGTCACATATTGCATTCAAACTAGATACAAACGTTATATTAGCACTTACAAGCACGCTAAGGTGTGTTTCAATATGAATCCAATCGAAACAAATTTCAAACATTCTGTATTCAAATAATTCGTTATTTTGGTTATGTTAGAGAGCAACTTAAGAGCTCTGAACGCATATAAACATGGCTAGCTGTGTATAATAGCCTAACTGCAACCGAATCGCTAAAAGTGCTGCTTAAATGAATAATAATTACACCAAAAGCATCTCGCAGAGTCACATATTGCATTCAAACTAGTTACAAACGTTATATTAGCACTTACGAAGGCTTCTAAGCACGCTAAGGTGTGTTTCTATATGGATCATATCGAAACAAATTTCAAACATTCTGTATTCAAATAAATCGTTAATTTGGTTATGTTAGAGAGCAACTTAATAGCTCTGAACGCATATAAACATGGCTAGCTGTGTATAATGGCTTAATTGCAACCGAAACGCTAAAAGTGCTGCTTAAATGAATAATAATTACACCAAAAGCATCTCGCAGAGTCACATATTGCATTCAAACTGGATACAAACGTTATATTAGCACTTACGAAGGCTTCTAAGCACGCTAAGGTGTGTTTCTATATGAATCCAATCGAAACAAATTTCAAACATTCTGTATTCAAATAATTCTTTATTTTGGTTATGTTAGAGAGCAACTTAAGAGCTCTGAACGCATATAAACATGGCTAGCTGTGTATAATAGCCAAACTGCAACCGAAACGCTAAAAATGCTGCTTAAATGAATAATAATTACACCAAAAGCATCTCGCAGAGTCACATATTGCATTCAAACTGGATACAAACGTTATATTAGCACTTACGAAGGCTTCTAAGCACGCTAAGGTGTGTTTCAATATGAATCAAATCGAAACAAATTTCAAACATTCTGTATTCAAATAATTCGTTATTTTGGTTATGTTAGAGAGCAACTTAAGAGCTCTGAACGCATATAAACATGGCTAGCTGTGTATAATAGCCTAACTGCAACCGAAACGCTAAAAGTGCTGCTTAAATGAATAATAATTACACCAAAAGCATCTCGCAGAGTCACATATTGCATTCAAACTGGATACAAACGTTATGTTAGCACTTACGAAGGCTTCTAAGCACGCTAAGGTGTGTTTCAATATGAATCAAATCGAAACAAATTTCAAACATTCTGTATTCAAATAATTCGTTATTTTGGTTATGTTAGAGAGCAACTTAAGAGCTCTGAACGCATATAAACATGGCTAGCTGTGTATAATAGCCTAACTGCAACCGAAACGCTAAAAGTGCTGCTTAAATGAATAATAATTACACCAAAAGCATCTCGCAGAGTCACATATTGCATTCAAACTAGATACAAACGTTATATTAGCACTTACGAAGGCTTCTAAGCACGCTAAGGTGTGTTTCTATATGAATCCAATCGAAACAAATTTCAAACATTCTGTATTCAAATAATTCGTTATTTTGGTTATGTTAGAGAGCAACTTAAGAGCTCTGAACGCATATAAACATGGCTAGCTGTGTATAATATCCAAACTGCAACCGAAACGCTAAAAGTGCTGCTTAAATGATTAATAATTACACCAAAAACATCTCGCAGAGTCACATATTGCATTCAAACTAGATACAAACGTTATATTAGCACTTACGAAGGCTTCTAAGCACGCTAAGGTGTGTTTCTATATGAATCCAATCGAAACAAATTTCAAACATTCTGTATTCAAATAATTCGTTATTTTGGTTATGTTAGAGAGCAACTTAAGAGCTCTGAACGCATATAAACATGGCTAGCTGTGTATAATAGCCAAACTGCAACCGAAAGGCTAAAAGTGCTGCTTAAATGAATAATAATTACACCAAAAGCATCTCGCAGAGTCACATATTGCATTCAAACTAGATACAAACGTTATATTACCACTTACGAAGGCTTCTAAGCACGCTAAGGTGTGTTTCTATATGAATCCAATCGAAACAAATTTAAAACATTCTGTATTCAAATAATTCGTTATTTTGGTTATGTTAGAGAGCAACTTAAGAGTTCTGAACGCATATAAACATGGCTAGCTGTGTATAATAGCCTAACTGCAACCGAAACGCTAAAAGTGCTGCTTAAATGAATAATAATTACACAGAAAGCATCTCGCAGAGTCACATATTGCATTCAAACTAGATACAAACGTTATATTAGCACTTACAAAGGTTTCTAAGCACGCTAAGGTGTGTTTCAATATGAATCCAATCGAAACAAATTTAAAACATTCTGTATTCAAATAATTCGTTATTTTGGTTATGTTAGAGAGCAACTTAAGAGCTCTGAACGCACATAAACATGGCTAGCTGTGTATAATAGCTTAACTGCAACCGAAACGCTAAAAGTGCTGCTTAAATGAATAATAATTACACCAAAAGCATCTCGCAGAGTCACATATTGCATTCAAACTAGATACAAACGTTATATTAGCACTTACAAAGGTTTCTAAGCACGCTAAGGTGTGTTTCAATATGAATCCAATCGAAACAAATTTAAAACATTCTGTATTCAAATAATTCGTTATTTTGGTTATGTTAGAGAGCAACTTAAGAGTTCTGAACGCATATAAACATGGCTAGCTCTGTATAATAGCTTAACTGCAACCGAAACGCTAAAAGTGCTGCTTAAATGAATAATTATTACACCAAAAGCATCTCGCAGAGTCACATATTGCATTCAAACTAGATACAAACGTTATATTAGCTTAAGAGCTATAAACATGGCTAGCTGTGTATAATAGCCTAACTGCAACCGAAACGCTAAAAGTGCTGCTTAAATGAATAACAATTACACCAAAAGCTTCTCGCAGAGTCACATATTGCATTCAAACTAGATACAAACGTTATATTAGCACTTACGAAGGCTTCTAAGCACGCTAAGGTGTGTTTCTATATGAATCCAATTGAAACAAATTTCAAACATTCTGTATTCAAATAATTCGTTATTTTGGTTATGTTAGAGAGCATCTCAAGAGCTCTGAACGCATATAAACATGGCTAGCTGTGTATAATAGCCTAACTGCAACCGAAACGCTAAAAGTGCTGCTTAAATGAATAATAATTCACCAAAAGCATCTCGCAGAGTCACATATTGCATTCAAACTAGATACAAACGTTATATTAGCACTTACGAAGGCTTCTAAGCACGCTAAGGTGTGTTTCTATATGAATCCAATTGAAACAAATTTCAAACATTCTGTATTCAAATAATTCGTTATTTTGGTTATGTTAGAGAGCAACTCAAGAGCTCTGAACGCATATAAACATGGCTAGCTGTGTATAATAGCCTAA
Organism: Agriotes lineatus; assembly: GCA_940337035.1. Classification (NCBI taxonomy): domain Eukaryota; kingdom Metazoa; phylum Arthropoda; class Insecta; order Coleoptera; family Elateridae; genus Agriotes; species Agriotes lineatus. Next base: position 179,273 of record CALNHX010001257.1, on the reverse strand, counting down.
CTGCAACCGAAACTCTAAAAGTGCTGCTTAAATGAATAATAATTACACCAAAAGCATCTCGCAGAGTCACATATTGCATTCAAACTAGATACAAACGTTATATTAGCACTTACGAAGGCTTCTAAGCACGCTAAGCTGTGTTTCTATATGAATCCAATTGAAACAAATTTCAAACATTCTGTATTCAAATAATTCGTTATTTTGGTTATGTTAGAGAGCAACTTAAGAGCTCTGAACGCATATAAACATGGCTAGCTGTGTATAATGGCCAAACTGCAACCGAAATGCTAAAAGTGCTGCTTAAATGAATAATAATTACACCAAAAGCTTTTCGCAGAGTCACATATTGCATTCAAACTAGATACAAACGTTATATTAGCACTTACGAAGGCTTCGAAGCACGCTAAGGTGTGTTTCTATATGAATCCAATCGAAACAAATTTCAAACATTCTGTATTCAAATAATTCTTTATTTTGGTTATGTTAGAGAGCAACTTAAGATCTGTGAACGCATATAAACATGGCTAGCTGTGTATAATAGCCTAACTGCAACCGAATCGCTAAAAGTGCTGCTTAAATGAATAATAATTACACCAAAAGCATCTCGCAGAGTCACATATTGCATTCAAACTAGTTACAAACGTTATATTAGCACTTACGAAGGCTTCTAAGCACGCTAAGGTGTGTTTCTATATGAATCATATCGAAACAAATTTCAAACATTCTGTATTCAAATAATTCGTTAATTTGGTTATGTTAGAGAGCAACTTAAGAGCTCTGAACGCATATAAACATGGCTAGCTGTGTATAATAGCTTAACTGTAACCGAAACGCTAAAAGTGCTGCTTAAATGAATAATAATTACACCAAAAGCATCTCGCAGAGTCACATATTGCATTCAAACTAGATACAAACGTTATATTAGCACTTACGAAGGCTTCTAAGCACGCTAAGGTGTGTTTCTATATGAATCCAATCGAAACAAATTTCAAACATTCTGTATTCAAATAATTCTTTATTTTGGTTATGTTAGAGAGCAACTTAAGAGCTCTGAACGCATATAAACATGGCTAGCTGTGTATAATAGCCAAACTGCAACCGAACCGCTAAAAGTGCTGCTTAAATGAATAATAATTACACCAAAAGCATCTCGCAGAGTCACATATTGCATTCAAACTAGATACAAACGTTATATTAGCACTTACGAAGGCTTCTAAGCACGCTAAGGTGTGTTTCTATATGAATCCAATCGAAACAAATTTCAAACATTCTGTATTCAAATAATTCGTTATTTTGGTTATGTTAGAGAGCAACTTAAGAGCTCTGAACGGATATAAACATGGCTAGCTGTGTATAATAGCCTAACTGCAACCGAAACGCTAAAAGTGCTGCTTAAATGAATAATAATTACACCAAAAGCATCTCGCAGAGTCACATATTGCATTCAAACTAGATACAAACGTTATATTAGCACTTACAAGCACGCTAAGGTGTGTTTCAATATGAATCCAATCGAAACAAATTTCAAACATTCTGTATTCAAATAATTCGTTATTTTGGTTATGTTAGAGAGCAACTTAAGAGCTCTGAACGCATATAAACATGGCTAGCTGTGTATAATAGCCTAACTGCAACCGAATCGCTAAAAGTGCTGCTTAAATGAATAATAATTACACCAAAAGCATGTCGCAGAGTCACATATTGCATTCAAACTAGTTACAAACGTTATATTAGCACTTACGAAGGCTTCTAAGCACGCTAAGGTGTGTTTCTATATGGATCATATCGAAACAAATTTCAAACATTCTGTATTCAAATAATTCGTTAATTTGGTTATGTTAGAGAGCAACTTAATAGCTCTGAACGCATATAAACATGGCTAGCTGTGTATAATGGCTTAACTGCAACCGAAACGCTAAAAGTGCTGCTTAAATGAATAATAATTACACCAAAAGCATCTCGCAGAGTCACATATTGCATTCAAACTGGATACAAACGTTATATTAGCACTTACGAAGGCTTCTAAGCACGCTAAGGTGTGTTTCTATATGAATCCAATCGAAACAAATTTCAAACATTCTGTATTCAAATAATTCTTTATTTTTGTTATGTTAGAGAGCAACTTAAGAGCTCTGAACGCATATAAACATGGCTAGCTGTGTATAATAGCCAAACTGCAACCGAAAGGCTAAAAGTGCTGCTTAAATGAATAATAATTACACCAAAAGCATCTCGCAGAGTCACATATTGCATTCAAACTAGATACAAACGTTATATTACCACTTACGAAGGCTTCTAAGCACGCTAAGGTGTGTTTCTATATGAATCCAATCGAAACAAATTTAAAACATTCTGTATTCAAATAATTCGTTATTTTGGTTATGTTAGAGAGCAACTTAAGAGTTCTGAACGCATATAAACATGGCTAGCTGTGTATAATAGCCTAACTGCAACCGAAACGCTAAAAGTGCTGCTTAAATGAATAATAATTACACAGAAAGCATCTCGCAGAGTCACATATTGCATTCAAACTAGATACAAACGTTATATTAGCACTTACAAAGGTTTCTAAGCACGCTAAGGTGTGTTTCAATATGAATCCAATCGAAACAAATTTAAAACATTCTGTATTCAAATAATTCGTTATTTTGGTTATGTTAGAGAGCAACTTAAGAGCTCTGAACGCACATAAACATGGCTAGCTGTGTATAATAGCTTAACTGCAACCGAAACGCTAAAAGTGCTGCTTAAATGAACAATAATTACACCAAAAGCATCTCGCAGAGTCACATATTGCATTCAAACTAGATACAAACGTTATATTAGCACTTACAAAGGTTTCTAAGCACGCTAAGGTGTGTTTCAATATGAATCCAATCGAAACAAATTTAAAACATTCTGTATTCAAATAATTCGTTATTTTGGTTATGTTAGAGAGCAACTTAAGAGTTCTGAACGCATATAAACATGGCTAGCTCTGTATAATAGCTTAACTGCAACCGAAACGCTAAAAGTGCTGCTTAAATGAATAATTATTACACCAAAAGCATCTCGCAGAGTCACATATTGCATTCAAACTAGATACAAACGTTATATTAGCTTAAGAGCTATAAACATGGCTAGCTGTGTATAATAGCCTAACTGCAACCGAAACGCTAAAAGTGCTGCTTAAATGAATAACAATTACACCAAAAGCTTCTCGCAGAGTCACATATTGCATTCAAACTAGATACAAACGTTATATTAGCACTTACGAAGGCTTCTAAGCACGCTAAGGTGTGTTTCTATATGAATCCAATTGAAACAAATTTCAAACATTCTGTATTCAAATAATTCGTTATTTTGGTTATGTTAGAGAGCATCTCAAGAGCTCTGAACGCATATAAACATGGCTAGCTGTGTATAATAGCCTAACTGCAACCGAAACGCTAAAAGTGCTGCTTAAATGAATAATAATTCACCAAAAGCATCTCGCAGAGTCACATATTGCATTCAAACTAGATACAAACGTTATATTAGCACTTACGAAGGCTTCTAAGCACGCTAAGCTGTGTTTCTATATGAATCCAATTGAAACAAATTTCAAACATTCTGTATTCAAATAATTCGTTATTTTGGTTATGTTAGAGAGCAACTTAAGAGCTCTGAACGCATATAAACATGGCTAGCTGTGTATAATGGCCAAACTGCAACCGAAATGCTAAAAGTGCTGCTTAAATGAATAATAATTACACCAAAAGCTTTTCGCAGAGTCACATATTGCATTCAAACTAGATACAAACGTTATATTAGCACTTACGAAGGCTTCGAAGCACGCTAAGGTGTGTTTCTATATGAATCCAATCGAAACAAATTTCAAACATTCTGTATTCAAATAATTCTTTATTTTGGTTATGTTAGAGAGCAACTTAAGATCTGTGAACGCATATAAACATGGCTAGCTGTGTATAATAGCCTAACTGCAACCGAATCGCTAAAAGTGCTGCTTAAATGAATAATAATTACACCAAAAGCATCTCGCAGAGTCACATATTGCATTCAAACTAGTTACAAACGTTATATTAGCACTTACGAAGGCTTCTAAGCACGCTAAGGTGTGTTTCTATATGAATCATATCGAAACAAATTTCAAACATTCTGTATTCAAATAATTCGTTAATTTGGTTATGTTAGAGAGCAACTTAAGAGCTCTGAACGCATATAAACATGGCTAGCTGTGTATAATAGCTTAACTGTAACCGAAACGCTAAAAGTGCTGCTTAAATGAATAATAATTACACCAAAAGCATCTCGCAGAGTCACATATTGCATTCAAACTAGATACAAACGTTATATTAGCACTTACGAAGGCTTCTAAGCACGCTAAGGTGTGTTTCTATATGAATCCAATCGAAACAAATTTCAAACATTCTGTATTCAAATAATTCTTTATTTTGGTTATGTTAGAGAGCAACTTAAGAGCTCTGAACGCATATAAACATGGCTAGCTGTGTATAATAGCCAAACTGCAACCGAACCGCTAAAAGTGCTGCTTAAATGAATAATAATTACACCAAAAGCATCTCGCAGAGTCACATATTGCATTCAAACTAGATACAAACGTTATATTAGCACTTACGAAGGCTTCTAAGCACGCTAAGGTGTGTTTCTATATGAATCCAATCGAAACAAATTTCAAACATTCTGTATTCAAATAATTCGTTATTTTGGTTATGTTAGAGAGCAACTTAAGAGCTCTGAACGGATATAAACATGGCTAGCTGTGTATAATAGCCTAACTGCAACCGAAACGCTAAAAGTGCTGCTTAAATGAATAATAATTACACCAAAAGCATCTCGCAGAGTCACATATTGCATTCAAACTAGATACAAACGTTATATTAGCACTTACAAGCACGCTAAGGTGTGTTTCAATATGAATCCAATCGAAACAAATTTCAAACATTCTGTATTCAAATAATTCGTTATTTTGGTTATGTTAGAGAGCAACTTAAGAGCTCTGAACGCATATAAACATGGCTAGCTGTGTATAATAGCCTAACTGCAACCGAATCGCTAAAAGTGCTGCTTAAATGAATAATAATTACACCAAAAGCATGTCGCAGAGTCACATATTGCATTCAAACTAGTTACAAACGTTATATTAGCACTTACGAAGGCTTCTAAGCACGCTAAGGTGTGTTTCTATATGGATCATATCGAAACAAATTTCAAACATTCTGTATTCAAATAATTCGTTAATTTGGTTATGTTAGAGAGCAACTTAATAGCTCTGAACGCATATAAACATGGCTAGCTGTGTATAATGGCTTAACTGCAACCGAAACGCTAAAAGTGCTGCTTAAATGAATAATAATTACACCAAAAGCATCTCGCAGAGTCACATATTGCATTCAAACTGGATACAAACGTTATATTAGCACTTACGAAGGCTTCTAAGCACGCTAAGGTGTGTTTCTATATGAATCCAATCGAAACAAATTTCAAACATTCTGTATTCAAATAATTCTTTATTTTTGTTATGTTAGAGAGCAACTTAAGAGCTCTGAACGCATATAAACATGGCTAGCTGTGTATAATAGCCAAACTGCAACCGAAACGCTAAAAGTGCTGCTTAAATGAATAATAATTACACCAAAAGCATCTCGCAGAGTCACATATTGCATTCAAACTAGATACAAACGTTATATTAGCACTTACGAAGGCTTCTAAGCACGCTAAGGTGTGTTTCAATATGAATCCAATCGAAACAAATTTCAAACATTCTGTATTCAAATAATTCGTTATTTTGGTTATGTTAGAGAGCAACTTAAGAGCTCTGAACGGATATAAACATGGCTAGCTGTGTATAATAGCCTAACTGCAACCGAAACACTAAAAGTGCTGCTTAAATGAATAATAATTACACCAAAAGCATCTCGCAGAGTCACATATTGCATTCAAACTGGATACAAACGTTATATTAGCACTTACGAAGGCTTCTAAGCACGCTAAGGTGTGTTTCAATATGAATCCAATCGAAACAAATTTCAAACATTCTGTATTAAAATAATTCGTTATTTTGGTTATGTTAGAGAGCAACTTAAGAGCTCTGAACGCATATAAACATGGCTAGCTGTGTATAATAGCCTAACTGCAACCGAAACGCTAAAAGTGCTGCTTAAATGAATAATAATTACATCAAAAGCATCTCGCAGAGGCACATATTGCATTCAAACTAGATACAAACGTTATATTAGCACTTACGAAGGCTTCTAAGCACGCTAAGGTGTGTTTCTATATGAATCCAATCGAAACAAATTTCAAACATTCTGTATTCAAATAATTCGTTATTTTGGTTATGTTAGAGAGCAACTTAAGAGCTCTGAACGCATATAAACATGGCTAGCTGTGTATAATAGCCAAACTGCAACCGAAACGCTAAAAGTGCTGCTTAAATGAATAATAATTACACCAAAAGCATCTCGCAGAGTCATATATTGCATTCAAACTAGATACAAACGTTATATTAGCACTTACGAAGGCTTCTAAGCACGCTAAGGTGTGTTTCTATATGAATCCAATCGAAACAAATTTCAAACATTCTGTATTCAAATAATTCGTTATTTTGGTTATGTTAGAGAGCTACTTAAGAGCTCTGAACGGATATAAACATGGCTAGCTGTGTATAATAGCCTAACTGCAACCGAAACGCTAAAAGTGCTGCTTAAATGAATAATAATTACACCAAAAGCATCTCGCAGAGTCACATATTGCATTCAAACTAGATACAAACGTTATATTAGCACTTACAAGCACGCTAAGGTGTGTTTCAATATGAATCCAATCGAAACAAATTTCAAACATTCTGTATTCAAATAATTCGTTATTTTGGTTATGTTAGAGAGCAACTTAAGAGCTCTGAACGCATATAAACATGGCTAGCTGTGTATAATAGCCTAACTGCAACCGAATCGCTAAAAGTGCTGCTTAAATGAATAATAATTACACCAAAAGCATCTCGCAGAGTCACATATTGCATTCAAACTAGTTACAAACGTTATATTAGCACTTACGAAGGCTTCTAAGCACGCTAAGGTGTGTTTCTATATGGATCATATCGAAACAAATTTCAAACATTCTGTATTCAAATAATTCGTTAATTTGGTTATGTTAGAGAGCAACTTAATAGCTCTGAACGCATATAAACATGGCTAGCTGTGTATAATGGCTTAACTGCAACCGAAACGCTAAAAGTGCTGCTTAAATGAATAATAATTACACCAAAAGCATCTCGCAGAGTCAAATATTGCATTCAAACTGGATACAAACGTTATATTAGCACTTACGAAGGCTTCTAAGCACGCTAAGGTGTGTTTCTATATGAATCCAATCGAAACAAATTTCAAACATTCTGTATTCAAATAATTCTTTATTTTGGTTATGTTAGAGAGCAACTTAAGAGCTCTGAACGCATATAAACATGGCTAGCTGTGTATAATAGCCAAACTGCAACCGAAACGCTAAAAGTGCTGCTTAAATGAATAATAATTACACCAAAAGCATCTCGCAGAGTCACATATTGCATTCAAACTAGATACAAACGTTATATTAGCACTTACGAAGGCTTCTAAGCACGCTAAGGTGTGTTTCAATATGAATCCAATCGAAACAAATTTCAAACATTCTGTATTCAAATAATTCGTTATTTTGGTTATGTTAGAGAGCAACTTAAGAGCTCTGAACGGATATAAACATGGCTAGCTGTGTATAATAGCCTAACTGCAACCGAAACACTAAAAGTGCTGCTTAAATGAATAATAATTACACCAAAAGCATCTCGCAGAGTCACATATTGCATTCAAACTGGATACAAACGTTATATTAGCACTTACGAAGGCTTCTAAGCACGCTAAGGTGTGTTTCAATATGAATCCAATCGAAACAAATTTCAAACATTCTGTATTAAAATAATTCGTTATTTTGGTTATGTTAGAGAGCAACTTAAGAGCTCTGAACGCATATAAACATGGCTAGCTGTGTATAATAGCCTAACTGCAACCGAAACGCTAAAAGTGCTGCTTAAATGAATAATAATTACACCAAAAGCATCTCGCAGAGTCACATATTGCATTCAAACTAGATACAAACGTTATATTAGCACTTACGAAGGCTTCTAAGCACGCTAAGGTGTGTTTCTATATGAATCCAATCGAAACAAATTTCAAACATTCTGTATTCAAATAATTCGTTATTTTGGTTATGTTAGAGAGCAACTTAAGAGCTCTGAACGCATATAAACATGGCTAGCTGTGTATAATAGCCAAACTGCAACCGAAACGCTAAAAGTGCTGCTTAAATGATTAATAATTACACCAAAAACATCTCGCAGAGTCACATATTGCATTCAAACTAGATACAAACGTTATATTAGCACTTACGAAGGCTTCTAAGCACGCTAAGGTGTGTTTCTATATGAATCCAATCGAAACAAATTTCAAACATTCTGTATTCAAATAATTCGTTATTTTGGTTATGTTAGAGAGCAACTTAAGAGCTCTGAACGCCTATAAACATGGCTAGCTGTGTATAATAGCCAAACTGCAACCGAAAGGCTAAAAGTGCTGCTTAAATGAATAATAATTACACCAAAAGCATCTCGCAGAGTCACATATTGCATTCAAACTAGATACAAACGTTATATTACCACTTACGAAGGCTTCTAAGCACGCTAAGGTGTGTTTCTATATGAATCCAATCGAAACAAATTTAAAACATTCTGTATTCAAATAATTCGTTATTTTGGTTATGTTAGAGAGCAACTTAAGAGTTCTGAACGCATATAAACATGGCTAGCTGTGTATAATAGCCTAACTGCAACCGAAACGCTAAAAGTGCTGCTTAAATGAATAATAATTACACAGAAAGCATCTCGCAGAGTCACATATTGCATTCAAACTAGATACAAACGTTATATTAGCACTTACGAAGGCTTCTAAGCACGCTAAGGTGTGTTTCTATATGAATCCAATCGAAACAAATTTCAAACATTCTGTATTCAAATAATTCGTTATTTTGGTTATGTTAGAGAGCAACTTGAGAGCTCTGAACGCATATAAACATGGCTAGCTGTGTATATTAGCCAAACTGCAACCGAAACGCTAAAAGTGCTGATTAAATGAATAATAATTACACCAAAAGCATCTCGCAGAGTCACATATTGCATTCAAACTAGTTACAAACGTTATATTAGCACTTACGAAGGCTTCTAAGCGCTAATATAACGTTTGTATCTAGTTTGAATGCAATATGTGACTCTGCGAGATGTTTTTGGTGTAATTATTATTCATTTAAGCAGCACTTTTAGCGTTTCGGTTGCAGTTTGGCTATTATACACAGCTAGCCATGTTTATATGCGTTCAGAGCTCTTAAGTTGATCTCTAACATAACCAAAATAACGAATTATTTGAATACAGAATGTTTGAAATTTGTTTCGACTGGATTCATATTGAAACACACCTTAGCGTGCTTAGAAGCCTTCGTAAGTGCTAATATAACGTTTGTATCTAGTCTGAATGCAATATGTGACTCTGCGAGATGCTTTTGGTGTAATTATTAATCATTTAAGCAGCACTTTTAGCGTTTCGGTTGCAGTTTGGCTATTATACACAGCTAGCCATGTTTATATGCGTTCAGAGCTCTTAAGTTGCTCTCTAACATAACCAAAATAACGAATTATTTGAATACAGAATGTTTGAAATTTGTTTCGATTGGATTCATATAGAAACACACCTTAGCGTGCTTAGAAGCCTTCGTAAGTGCTAATATAACGTTTGTATCTAGTTTGAATGCAATATGTGACTCTGCGAGATGCTTTTGGTGTAATTATTATTCATTTAAGTAGCACTTTTAGTGTTTCGGTTGCAGTTAGGCTATTATACACAGCTAGCCATGTTTATATGCGTTCAGAGCTCTTAAGTTGCTCTCTAACATAACCAAAATAACGAATTATTTGAATACAAAATGTTTGAAATTTGTTTCGATTGGATTCATATAGAAACACACCTTAGCGTGCTTAGAAGCCTTCGTAAGTGCTAATATAACGTTTGTATCTAGTTTGAATGCAATATGTGACTCTGCGAGATGCTTTTGGTGTAATTATTATTCATTTAAGCAGCACTTTTAGCGTTTCGGTTGCAGTTAGGCTATTATACACAGCTAACCATGTTTATATCCGTTCAGAGCTCTTAAGTTGCTCTCTAACATAACCAAAATAACGAATTATTTGAATACAGAATGTTTGAAATTTGTTTCAATTGGATTCATATAGAAACACACCTTAGCGTGCTTAGAAGCCTTCGTAAGTGCTAATATAACGTTTGTATCTAGTTTGAATGCAATATGTGACTCTGCGAGATGCTTTCTGTGTAATTATTATTCATTTAAGCAGCACTTTTAGCGTTTCGGTTGCAGTTAGGCTATTATACACAGCTAGCCATGTTTATATGCGTTCAGAGCTCTTAAGTTGCTCTCCAACATAACCAAAATAAAGAATTATTTGAATACAGAATGTTTTAAATTTGTTTCGATTGGATTCATATAGAAACACACCTTAGCGTGCTTAGAGCCTTCGTAAGTGCTAATATAACGTTTGTATCTAGTTTGATTGCAATACGTGACTCTGCGAGATGCTTTTGGTGTAATTATTATTCATTTAAGCAGCACTTTTAGCGTTTCGGTTGCAGTTTGGCTATTATACACAGCTAGCCATGTTTATATGCGTTCAGAGCTCTTAAGTTGCTCTCTAACATAACCAAAATAACGAATTATTTGAATACAGAATGTTTGAAATTTGTTTCAATTGGATTCATATAGAAACACACCTTAGCGTGCTTAGAAGCCTTCGTAAGTGGTAATATAACGTTTGTAGATAGTTTGAATGCAATATGTGACTCTGCGATATGCATTTGGTGTACTTATTAATCATTTAAGCAGCACTTTTAGCGTTTCGGTTGCAGGTTGGCTATTATACATAGCTAGCCATGTTTATATGCGTTCAGAGCTCTTAAGTTGCTCTCTAACATAACCAAAATAACGAATTATTTGAATACAGAATGTTTGGAATTTGTTTCGATTGGATTCATATAGAAACACACCTTAGCGTGCTTAGAAGCCTTCGTAAGTGCTAATATAACGTTTGTAGCTAGTTTGAATGCAATATGTGACTCTGCGAGATGCTTTTGGTGTAATTATTATTCATTTAAGCAGCACTTTTAGCGTTTCGGTTGCAGTTAGGCTATTATACACAGCTAGCCATGTTTATATGCGTTCAGAGCTCTTAAGTTGCTCACTAACATAACCAAAATAACGAATTATTTGAATACAGAATGTTTGAAATTTGTTTCGATTGGATTCATATAGTAACACATCTTAGCGTGCTTAGAAGTCTTCGTAAGTGCTAATATAACGTTTGTATCTAGTTTGAATGCAATATGTGACTCTGCGAGATGCTTTTGGTGTAATTATTATTCATTTAAGCAGCACTTTTAGCGTTTCGGTTGCAGTTAGGCTATTATACACAGCTAGCCATGTTTATATCCGTTCAGAGCTCTTAAGTTGCTCTCTAACATAACCAAAATAACGAATTATTTGAATACAGAATGTTTGAAATTTGTTTCGATTGGATTCATATAGAAACACACCTTAGCGTGCTTAGAAGCCTTCGTAAGTGCTAATATAACGTTTGTATCTAGTTTGAATGCAATATGTGACTCTGCGAGATGCTTTTGGTGTAATTATTACTCATTTAAGCAGCACTTTTAGCGTTTCGGTTGCAGTTAGGCTATTATACACAGCTAGCCATGTTTATATGCGTTCAGAGCTCTCAAGTTGCTCTCTAACATAACCAAAATAACGAATTATTTGAATACAGAATGTTTGAAATTTGTTTCGATTGGATTCATATAGAAACACACCTTAGCGTGCTTAGAAGCCTTCGTAAGTGCTAATATAACGTTTGTATCTAGTTTGAATGCAAAATGTGACTCTGCGAGATGCTTTTGGTGTAATTATTATTTATTTAAGCAGTACTTTTAGCGTTTCGGTTGCAGTTTGGCTATTATACACAGCTAGCCATGTTTATATGCGTTCAGAGCTCTTAAGTTGCTCTCTAACATAACCAAAATAAAAAAATATTTGAATACAGAATGTTTGAAATTTGTTTCGATTGGATTCATATAGAAACACACCTTAGCGTGCTTAGAAGCCTTCGTAAGTGCTAATATAACGTTTGTATCTAGTTTGAATATAATATGTGACTCTGCGAAATGCTTTTGGTGTAATTATTATTCATTTAAGCAGCACTTTTAGCGTTTCGGTTGCAGTTTGGCTATTATACACAGCTAGCCATGTTTATATGCGTTCAGAGCTCTTAAGTTGCTCTCTAACATAACCAAAATAACGAATTATTTGAAAACAGAATGTTTGAAATTTGTTTCAATTGGATTCATATAGAAACACACCTTAGCGTGCTTAGAAGCCTTCGTAAGTGCTAATATAACGTTTGTATCTAGTTTGAATGCAATATGTTACTCTGCGAGTAGTTTTTGGTGTAATTATTATTCATTTAAGCAGCACTTTTAGCGTTTCGGTTGCAGTTTGGCTATTATACACAGCTAGCCATGTTTATATGCGTTCAGAGCTCTTAAGTTGCTCTCTAACATAACCAAAATAACGAATTATTTGAAAACAGAATGTTTGAAATTTGTTTCAATTGGATTCATTTAGAAACACACCTTAGCGTGCTTAGAAGCCTTCGTAAGTGCTAATATAACGTTTGTATCTAGTTTGAATGCAAAATGTGACTCTGCGAGATGCTTTTGGTGTAATTATTATTTATTTAAGCAGTACTTTTAGCGTTTCGGTTGCAGTTTGGCTATTATACAGAGCTAGCCATGTTTATATGCGTTCAGAGCTCTTAAGTTGCTCTCTAACATAACCAAAATAAAGAAATATTTGAATACAGAATGTTTGAAATTTGTTTCGATTGGATTCATATAGAAACACACCTTAGCGTGCTTAGAAGCCTTCGTAAGTGCTAATATAACGATTGTATCTAGTTTGAATGCAATATGTGACTCTGCGAGATGCTTTTGGTGTAATTATTATTCATTTAAGCAGCACTTTTAGCGTTTCGGTTGCAGTTAAGCTATTATACACAGCTAGCCATGTTTATATGCGTTCAGAGCTCTTAAGTTGCTCTCTAACATAACCAAAATAAAGAATTATTTGAATACAGAATGTTTGAAATTTGTTTCGATTGGATTCATATAGAAACACACCTTAGCGTGCTTAGAAGCCTTCGTAAGTGCTAATATAACGTTTGTATCTAGTTTGAATATAATATGTGACTCTGCGAAATGCTTTTGGTGTAATTATTATTCATTTAAGCAGCACTTTTAGCGTTTCGGTTGCAGTTTGGCTATTATACACAGCTAGCCATGTTTATATGCGTTCAGAGCTCTTAAGTTGCTCTCTAACATAACCAAAATAACGAATTATTTGAAAACAGAATGTTTGAAATTTGTTTCAATTGGATTCATATAGAAACACACCTTAGCGTGCTTAGAAGCCTTCGTAAGTGCTAATATAACGTTTGTATCTAGTTTGAATGCAATATGTGACTCTGCGAGATGTTTTTGGTGTAATTATTATTCATTTAAGCAGCACTTTTAGCGTTTCGGTTGCAGTTTGGCTATTATACACAGCTAGCCATGTTTATATGCGTTCAGAGCTCTTAAGTTGCTCTCTAACATAACCAAAATAACGAATTATTTGAATACAGAATGTTTGAAATTTGTTTCGATTGGATTCATATAGAAACACACCTTAGCGTGCTTAGAAGCCTTCGTAAGTGCTAATATAACGTTTGTATCTAGTTTGAATGCAAAATGTGACTCTGCGAGATGCTTTTGGTGTAATTATTATTTATTTAAGCAGTACTTTTAGCGTTTCGGTTGCAGTTTGGCTATTATACAGAGCTAGCCATGTTTATATGCGTTCAGAGCTCTTAAGTTGCTCTCTAACATAACCAAAATAAAGAAATATTTGAATACAGAATGTTTGAAATTTGTTTCGATTGGATTCATATAGAAACACACCTTAGCGTGCTTAGAAGCCTTCGTAAGTGCTAATATAACGATTGTATCTAGTTTGAATGCAATATGTGACTCTGCGAGATGCTTTTGGTGTAATTATTATTCATTTAAGCAGCACTTTTAGCGTTTCGGTTGCAGTTAAGCTATTATACACAGCTAGCCATGTTTATATGCGTTCAGAGCTCTTAAGTTGCTCTCTAACATAACCAAAATAAAGAATTATTTGAATACAGAATGTTTGAAATTTGTTTCGATTGGATTCATATAGAAACACACCTTAGCGTGCTTAGAAGCCTTCGTAAGTGCTAATATAACGTTTGTATCTAGTTTGAATATAATATGTGACTCTGCGAAATGCTTTTGGTGTAATTATTATTCATTTAAGCAGCACTTTTAGCGTTTCGGTTGCAGTTTGGCTATTATACACAGCTAGCCATGTTTATATGCGTTCAGAGCTCTTAAGTTGCTCTCTAACATAACCAAAATAACGAATTATTTGAAAACAGAATGTTTGAAATTTGTTTCAATTGGATTCATATAGAAACACACCTTAGCGTGCTTAGAAGCCTTCGTAAGTGCTAATATAACGTTTGTATCTAGTTTGAATGCAATATGTGACTCTGCGAGATGTTTTTGGTGTAATTATTATTCATTTAAGCAGCACTTTTAGCGTTTCGGTTGCAGTTTGGCTATTATACACAGCTAGCCATGTTTATATGCGTTCAGAGCTCTTAAGTTGCTCTCTAACATAACCAAAATAACGAATTATTTGAATACAGAATGTTTGAAATTTGTTTCGATTGGATTCATATAGAAACACACCTTAGCGTGCTTAGAAGCCTTCGTAAGTGCTAATATAACGTTTGTATCTAGTTTGAATGCAATATGTGACTCTGCGAGATGCTTTTAGTGTAATTATTATTCATTTAAGCAGCACTTATAGCATTTCGGTTGCAGTTAGGCTATTATACACAGCTAGCCATGTTTATATGCGTTCAGAGCTCTTAAGTTGCTCTCTAACATAACCAAAATAACGAATTATTCGAATACAGAATGTTTGAAATTTGTTTCGATTGGATTCATATAGAAACACACTTTAGCGTGCTTAGAAGCCTTCGTAAGTGCTAATATAACGTTTGTATCTAGTTTGAATGCAATATGTGACTCTGCGAGATGCTTTTAGTGTAATTATTATTCATTTAAGCAGCACTTATAGCATTTCGGTTGCAGTTAGGCTATTATACACAGCTAGCCATGTTTATATGCGTTCAGAGCTCTTAAGTTGCTCTCTAACATAACCAAAATAACGATTTATTTGAATACAGAATGTTTGAAATTTGTTTCGATTGGATTCATATAGAAACACACCTTAGCGTACTTAAAAGCCTTCGTAAGTGCTAATATAACGTTTGTATCTAGTTTGAATGCAATATGTGACTCTGCGAGATGTTTTTGGTGTAATTATTATTCATTTAAGCAGCACTTTTAGCGTTTCGGTTGCAGTTTGGCTATTATACACAGCTAGCCATGTTTATATGCGTTCAGAGCTCTTAAGTTGATCTCTAACATAACCAAAATAACGAATTATTTGAATACAGAATGTTTGAAATTTGTTTCGATTGGATTCATATTGAAACACACCTTAGCGTGCTTAGAAGCCTTCGTAAGTGCTAATATAACGTTTGTATTTAGTTTTAATGCAATATGTGACTCTGCGAGATGCTTTTGGTGTAATTATTAATCATTTAAGCAGCACTTTTAGCGTTTCGTTTGCAGTTTGGCTATTATACACAGCTAGCCATGTTTATATGCGTTCAGAGCTCTTAAGTTGCTCTCTAACATATCCAAAATAACGAATTATTTGAATACAGAATGTTTGAAATTTGTTTCGATTGGATTCATATAGAAACACACCTTAGCGTGCTTAGAAGCCTTCGTAAGTGCTAATATAACGTTTGTATCTAGTTTGAATGCAATATGTGACTCTGCGAGATGCTTTTGGTGTAATTATTATTCATTTAAGCAGCACTTTTAGTGTTTCGGTTGCAGTTAGGCTATTATACACAGCTAGCCATGTTTATATGCGTTCAGAGCTCTTAAGTTGCTCTCTAACATAACCAAAATAACGAATTATTTGAATACAGAATGTTTGAAATTTGTTTCGATTGGATTCATATTGAAACACACCTTAGCGTGCTTAGAAGCCTTCGTAAGTGCTAATATAACGTTTGTATCTAGTTTGAATGCAATATGTGACTCTGCGAGATGCTTTTGGTGTAATTATTATTCATTTAAGCTGCACTTTTAGCGTTTCGGTTGCAGTTTGGCTATTATACACAGCTAGCCATGTTTATATGCATTCAGAGCTCTTAAGTTGCTCTCTAACATAACCAAAATAACGAATTATTTGAATACAGAATGTTTGAAATTTGTTTCGATTGGATTCATATAGAAACACACCTTAGCGTGCTTAGAAGCCTTCGTAAGTGCTAATATAACGTTTGTATCTAGTTTGAATATAATATGTGACTCTGCGAAATGCTTTTGGTGTAATTATTATTCATTTAAGCAGCACTTTTAGCGTTTCGGTTGCAGTTTGGCTATTATACACAGCTAGCCATGTTTATATGCGTTCAGAGCTCTTAAGTTGCTCTCTAACATAACCAAAATAACGAATTATTTGAATACAGAATGTTTGAAATTTGTTTCAATTGGATTCATATAGAAACACACCTTAGCGTGCTTAGAAGCCTTCGTAAGTGCTAATATAACGTTTGTATCTAGTTTGAATGCAATATGTGACTCTGCGAGATGTTTTTGGTGTAATTATTATTCATTTAAGCAGCACTTTTAGCGTTTCGGTTGCAGTTAAGCTATTATACACAGCTAGCCATGTTTATATGCGTTCAGAGCTCTTAAGTTGCTCTCTAACATAACCAAAATAAAGAATTATTTGAATACAGAATGTTTGAAATTTGTTTCGATTGGATTCATATAGAAACACACCTTAGCGTGCTTAGAAGCCTTCGTAAGTGCTAATATAACGTTTGTATCTAGTTTGAATGCAATATGTGACTCTGCGAGATGCTTTTAGTGTAATTATTATTCATTTAAGCAGCACTTATAGCATTTCGGTTGCAGTTAGGCTATTATACACAGCTAGCCATGTTTATATGCGTTCAGAGCTCTTAAGTTGCTCTCTAACATAACCAAAATAACGATTTATTTGAATACAGAATGTTTGAAATTTGTTTCGATTGGATTCATATAGAAACACACCTTAGCGTACTTAGAAGCCTTCGTAAGTGCTAATATAACGTTTGTATCTAGTTTGAATGCAATATGTGACTCTGCGAGATGTTTTTGGTGTAATTATTATTCATTTAAGCAGCACTTTTAGCGTTTCGGTTGCAGTTTGTCTATTATACACAGCTAGCCATGTTTATATGCGTTCAGAGCTCTTAAGTTGATCTCTAACATTACCAAAATAACGAATTATTTGAATACAGAATGTTTGAAATTTGTTTCGATTGGATTCATATTGAAACACACCTTAGCGTGCTTAGAAGCCTTCGTAAGTGCTAATATAACGTTTGTATCTAGTTTGAATGCAATATGTGACTCTGCGAGATGCTTTTAGTGTAGTTATTATTCATTTAAGCAGCACTTTTAGCATTTCGGTTGCAGTTAGGCTATTATAAACAGCTAGCCATGTTTATATGCGTTCAGAGCTCTTAAGTTTCTCTCTAACATAACCAAAATAACGAATTATTCGAATACAGAATGTTTGAAATTTGTTTCGATTGGATTCATATAGAAACACACTTTAGCGTGCTTAGAAGCCTTCGTAAGTGCTAATATAACGTTTGTATCTAGTTTGAATGCAATATGTGACTCTGCGAGATGCTTTTAGTGTAATTATTATTCATTTAAGCAGCACTTATAGCATTTCGGTTGCAGTTAGGCTATTATACACAGCTAGCCATGTTTATATGCGTTCAGAGCTCTTAAGTTGCTCTCTAACATAACCAAAATAACGATTTATTTGAATACAGAATGTTTGAAATTTGTTTCGATTGGATTCATATAGAAACACACCTTAGCGTACTTAAAAGCCTTCGTAAGTGCTAATATAACGTTTGTATCTAGTTTGAATGCAATATGTGACTCTGCGAGATGTTTTTGGTGTAATTATTATTCATTTAAGCAGCACTTTTAGCGTTTCGGTTGCAGTTTGGCTATTATACACAGCTAGCCATGTTTATATGCGTTCAGAGCTCTTAAGTTGATCTCTAACATAACCAAAATAACGAATTATTTGAATACAGAATGTTTGAAATTTGTTTCGATTGGATTCATATTGAAACACACCTTAGCGTGCTTAGAAGCCTTCGTAAGTGCTAATATAACGTTTGTATCTAGTTTGAATGCAATATGTGACTCTGCGAGATGTTTTTGGTGTAATTATTATTCATTTAAGCAGCACTTTTAGCGTTTCGGTTGCAGTTAAGCTATTATACACAGCTAGCCATGTTTATATGCGTTCAGAGCTCTTAAGTTGCTCTCTAACATAACCAAAATAAAGAATTATTTGAATACAGAATGTTTGAAATTTGTTTCGATTGGATTCATATAGAAACACACCTTAGCGTGCTTAGAAGCCTTCGTAAGTGCTAATATAACGTTTGTATCTAGTTTGAATATAATATGTGACTCTGCGAAATGCTTTTGGTGTAATTATTATTCATTTAAGCAGCAATTTTAGCGTTTCGGTTGCAGTTTGGCTATTATACACAGCTAGCCATGTTTATATGCGTTCAGAGCTCTTAAGTTGCTCTCTAACATAACCAAAATAACGAATTATTTGAATACAGAATGTTTGAAATTTGTTTCAATTGGATTCATATAGAAACACACCTTAGCGTGCTTAGAAGCCTTCGTAAGTGCTAATATAACGTTTGTATCTAGTTTGAATGCAATATGTGACTCTGCGAGATGTTTTTGGTGTAATTATTATTCATTTAAGCAGCACTTTTAGCGTTTCGGTTGCAGTTTGGCTATTATACACAGCTAGCCATGTTTATATGCGTTCAGAGCTCTTAAGTTGCTCTCTAACATAACCAAAATAACGAATTATTTGAATACAGAATGTTTGAAATTTGTTTCGATTGGATTCATATAGAAACACACCTTAGCGTGCTTAGAAGCCTTCGTAAGTGCTAATATAACGTTTGTATCTAGTTTGAATGCAATATGTGACTCTGCGAGATGCTTTTAGTGTAGTTATTATTTATTTAAGCAGCACTTTTAGCATTTCGGTTGCAGTTAGGCTATTATACACAGCTAGCCATGTTTATATGCGGTCAGAGCTCTTAAGTTTCTCTCTAACATAACCAAAATAACGAATTATTCGAATACAGAATGTTTGAAATTTGTTTCGATTGGATTCATATAGAAACACACTTTAGCGTGCTTAGAAGCCTTCGTAAGTGCTAATATAACGTTTGTATCTAGTTTGAATGCAATATGTGACTCTGCGAGATGCTTTTAGTGTAATTATTATTCATTTAAGCAGCACTTATAGCATTTCGGTTGCAGTTAGGCTATTATACACAGCTAGCCATGTTTATATGCGTTCAGAGCTCTTAAGTTGATCTCTAACATTACCAAAATAACGAATTATTTGAATACAGAATGTTTGAAATTTGTTTCGATTGGATTCATATTGAAACACACCTTAGCGTGCTTAGAAGCCTTCGTAAGTGCTAATATAACGTTTGTATCTAGTTTGAATGCAATATGTGACTCTGCGAGATGCTTTTAGTGTAGTTATTATTCATTTAAGCAGCACTTTTAGCATTTCGGTTGCAGTTAGGCTATTATAAACAGCTAGCCATGTTTATATGCGTTCAGAGCTCTTAAGTTTCTCTCTAACATAGCCAAAATAACGAATTATTCGAATACAGAATGTTTCAAATTTGTTTCGATTGGATTCATATAGAAACACACTTTAGCGTGCTTAGAAGCCTTCGTAAGTGCTAATATAACGTTTGTATCTAGTTTGAATGCAATATGTGACTCTGCGAGATGCTTTTAGTGTAATTATTATTCATTTAAGCAGCACTTATAGCATTTCGGTTGCAGTTAGGCTATTATACACAGCTAGCCATGTTTATATGCGTTCAGAGCTCTTAAGTTGCTCTCTAACATAACCAAAATAACGATTTATTTGAATACAGAATGTTTGAAATTTGTTTCGATTGGATTCATATAGAAACACACCTTAGCGTACTTAAAAGCCTTCGTAAGTGCTAATATAACGTTTGTATCTAGTTTGAATGCAATATGTGACTCTGCGAGATGTTTTTGGTGTAATTATTATTCATTTAAGCAGCACTTTTAGCGTTTCGGTTGCAGTTTGGCTATTATACACAGCTAGCCATGTTTATATGCGTTCAGAGCTCTTAAGTTGATCTCTAACATAACCAAAATAACGAATTATTTGAATACAGAATGTTTGAAATTTGTTTCGATTGGATTCATATTGAAACACACCTTAGCGTGCTTAGAAGCCTTCGTAAGTGCTAGTATAACGTTTGTATTTAGTTTGAATGCAATATGTGACTCTGCGAGATGCTTTTGGTGTAATTATTGATCATTTAAGCAGCACTTATAGCGTTTCGGTTGCAGTTAGGCTATTATACACAGCTAGCCATGTTTATATGCGTTCAGAGCTCTTAAGTTGCTCTCTAACATAACCAAAATAACGAATTATTTGAATACAGAATGTTTGAAATTTTTTTCGATTGGATTCATATAGAAACACACCTTAGCGTGCTTAGAAGCCTTCGTAAGTGCTAATATAACGTTTGTATCTAGTTTGAATGCAATATGTGACTCTGCGAGATGCTTTTGGTGTAATTATTATTCATTTAAGCAGCACTTTTAGTGTTTCGGTTGCAGTTAGGCTATTATACACAGCTAGCCATGTTTATATGCGTTCAGAGCTCTTAAGTTGCTCTCTAACATAACCAAAATAACGAATTATTTGAATACAGAATGTTTGAAATTTGTTTCGATTGGATTCATATTGAAACACACCTTAGCGTGCTTAGAAGCCTTCGTAAGTGCTAATATAACGTTTGTATCTAGTTTGAATGCAATATGTGACTCTGCGAGATGCTTTTGGTGTAATTATTAATCATTTAAGCAGCACTTTTAGCGTTTCGGTTGCAGTTTGGCTATTATACACAGCTAGCCATGTTTATATGCGTTCAGAGCTCTTAAGTTGCTCTCTAACATAACCAAAATAACGAATTATTTGAATACAGAATGTTTGAAATTTGTTTCGATTGGATTCATATAGAAACACACCTTAGCGTGCTTAGAAGCCTTCGTAAGTGCTAATATAACGTTTGTATCTAGTTTGAATATAATATGTGACTCTGCGAAATGCTTTTGGTGTAATTATTATTCATTTAAGCAGCACTTTTAGCGTTTCGGTTGCAGTTTGGCTATTATACACAGCTAGCCATGTTTATATGCGTTCAGAGCTCTTAAGTTGCTCTCTAACATAACCAAAATAACGAATTATTTGAATACAGAATGTTTGAAATTTGTTTCAATTGGATTCATATAGAAACACACCTTAGCGTGCTTAGAAGCCTTCGTAAGTGCTAATATAACGTTTGTATCTAGTTTGAATGCAATATGTGACTCTGCGAGATGTTTTTGGTGTAATTATTATTCATTTAAGCAGCACTTTTAGCGTTTCGGTTGCAGTTAAGCTATTATACACAGCTAGCCATGTTTATATGCGTTCAGAGCTCTTAAGTTGCTCTCTAACATAACCAAAATAAAGAATTATTTGAATACAGAATGTTTGAAATTTGTTTCGATTGGATTCATATAGAAACACACCTTAGCGTGCTTAGAAGCCTTCGTAAGTGCTAATATAACGTTTGTATCTAGTTTGAATATAATATGTGACTCTGCGAAATGCTTTTGGTGTAATTATTATTCATTTAAGCAGCACTTTTAGCGTTTCGGTTGCAGTTTGGCTATTATACACAGCTAGCCATGTTTATATGCGTTCAGAGCTCTTAAGTTGCTCTCTAACATAACCAAAATAACGAATTATTTGAATACAGAATGTTTGAAATTTGTTTCAATTGGATTCATATAGAAACACACCTTAGCGTGCTTAGAAGCTTTCGTAAGTGCTAATATAACGTTTGTATCTAGTTTGAATGCAATATGTGACTTTGCGAGATGCTTTTAGTGTAGTTATTATTCATTTAAGCAGCACTTTTAGCATTTCGGTTGCAGTTAGGCTATTATACACAGCTAGCCATGTTTATATGCGTTCAGAGCTCTTAAGTTTCTCTCTAACATAACCAAAATAACGAATTATTCGAATACAGAATGTTTGAAATTTGTTTCGATTGGATTCATATAGAAACACACTTTAGCGTGCTTAGAAGCCTTCGTAAGTGCTAATATAACGTTTGTATCTAGTTTGAATGCAATATGTGACTCTGCGAGATGCTTTTAGTGTAATTATTATTCATTTAAGCAGCACTTATAGCATTTCGGTTGCAGTTAGGCTATTATACACAGCTAGCCATGTTTATATGCGTTCAGAGCTCTTAAGTTGCTCTCTAACATAACCAAAATAACGATTTATTTGAATACAGAATGTTTGAAATTTGTTTCGATTGGATTTATATAGAAACACACCTTAGCGTACTTAGAAGCCTTCGTAAGTGCTAATATAACGTTTGTATCTAGTTTGAATGCAATATGTGACTCTGCGAGATGTTTTTGGTGTAATTATTATTCATTTAAGCAGCACTTTTAGCGTTTCGGTTGCAGTTTGGCTATTATACACAGCTAGCCATGTTTATATGCGTTCAGAGCTCTTAAGTTGCTCTCTAACATAACCAAAATAACGATTTATTTGAATACAGAATGTTTGAAATTTGTTTCGATTGGATTCATATAGAAACACACCTTAGCGTACTTAGAAGCCTTCGTAAGTGCTAATATAACGTTTGTATCTAGTTTGAATGCAATATGTGACTCTGCGAGATGTTTTTGGTGCAATTATTATTCATTTAAGCAGCACTTTTAGCGTTTCGGTTGCAGTTTGGCTATTATACACAGCTAGCCATGTTTATATGCGTTCAGAGCTCTTAAGTTGATCTCTAACATAACCAAAAAGCGAATTATTTAAATACAGAATGTTTGAAATTTGTTTCGATTGGATTCATATTGAAACACACCTTAGCGTGCTTAGAAGCCTTCGTAAGTGCTAATATAACGTTTGTATCTAGTTTGAATGCAATATGTGACTCTGCGATATGCTTTTGGTGTAATTATTAATCATTTAAGCAGCACTTTTAGCGTTTCGGTTGCAGTTTGGCTATTATACACAGCTAGCCATGTTTATATGCGTTCAGAGCTCTTAAGTTGCTCTCTAACATAACCAAAATAACGAATTATTTGAATACAGAATGTTTGAAACTTGTTTCGATTGGATTCATATAGAAACACACCTTAGCGTGCTTAGAAGCCTTCGTAAGTGCTAATATAACGTTTGTATCTAGTTTGAATGCAATATGTGACTCTGCGAGATGTTTTTGGTGTAATTATTATTCATTTAACCAGCACTTTTAGCGTTTCGGTTGCAGTTTGGCTATTATACACAGCTAGCCATGTTTATATGCGTTCAGAGCTCTTAAGTTGCTCTCTAACATAACCAAAATAACGAATTATTTGAATACAGAATGTTTGAAATTTGTTTCGATTGGATTCATATAGAAACACACCTTAGCGTGCTTAGAAGCCTTCGTAAGTGCTAATATAACGTTTGTATCTAGTTTGAATGCAATATGTGACTCTGCAAGATGCTTTTGGTGTAATTATTATTCATTTAAGCAGCACTTTTAGCGTTTCGGTTGCAGTTAGGCTATTATACACAGCTAAGCATGTTTATATTGTAATATTACTTCACGTTGCGGCGCCAATTGTAATATTACTTCAAGTTGCGGCGCCAATTGTAATATTAGTGCCCCACTTGAGGTGCCAATTGTATATTTATATGATAAATATAAAATTATATAACTTACCTCACAAACGTCAATATTTGACATACAAATATTGTTCAGTTATATCTTTCTAATTATTTAAATATTTGCTCAGGCTAGTCAGTAAAGCTAAAGAAATACTCCTTACCCTCAGCTGAATGGTGCTTCTTAATAACAAGTATTACTGATAACTATTTGATTAATATAAAGTAATTTTATAGTTACTTTCAGGTCTTTTACTGATGTTCTAAATATCTTAATGACATTCAGATATGTTTATTGAATTGTCAATGACGTAAGGATAGTCAAGTTTGTTTAAGATAACTTTTAATCAATATTAAAACCCAAAATCCCTAATTTACATCCCCAATCTTAAATTAAATCAAAAGGTTAGAATTTCTAAATATAATGACCTAAAATCGCCGAGTACTCAGAACACGAATAGAATTTAGATAATTAATAATAATTCTTAGTTCTAAATACAAGTTCACTAATATTAAACACACAATTTAAATATTCTTGAAGTATTCCAAAAGTTGTTCGCAAAAGTTATGAAACAAACACTGACCTTAGCGTCGCTTTAGCGTAACCTGATCAGCAACCTATAGAATTCCTCTGCAAATGAAGCAGGACAGCTAACAGTAATTGGCTGGTTGAAATCTCCAATCCCTTCAAAAAGCTCTTTGGATGTGTTGCTATCTCCCAGATAGCACTTCTCAATTGAATGCACAACACACACGTAAACACTGGCTCTACGTTAATTATATTGTAAGTTATTTACTTGGTAATATAACTTCAATATGAAATTGAAAACACTTCAATTATGTCGACTTGATAGACGGTTTGATTTGTTGAATTTACTTTGTATCATTACCAGATACTTTCTGTGTAATGATCTTTTACTTAAATTCAATTAAAAATACCAATTGGTTGGAATTGAACCACCATCGGTTTTAATATGACCGTCTCGAGTCGAGTTTCAAATTGAACTTTTTTATAATTCTGTTTATTTACTTCTCTTTGGTTACCCGTAACTATTCACAACACATCGATTGTACATAAACTTTTTAAATTAACTATCTGGATATATTTTATATGAATAAATGTGCCATGCAGACTGCATGTAACATTACAAGCCCGCCTGATAGTTTCCAATAATATCCCCAGCCTCCTTTTGTAGTCTGTTATTTATGATGCACGATAGTATTTTGTATGACGTATTCAAAAGAGAGATGGGTCTGTAATTCTCCAATAGCTGTTGGTTTCCTTTTTTATGAATGGGGTATATAGCTGACACCAGCCATTCGTTGGGTAGTTGCTTCATATTCCAAATTTCCAGGATGAGTTTATGCATTTTCTCGGCTAAGCGTTCCCCGGCTTGCTTGAATAGTTCACTTGGCAGTGCATCTGTGCCTTGACAGTGGTAGGGATACCTCACTTCTGGACCACTTCAAGGTCACCGATTAGATTCTGACAGACTTTCACTTCTGGGTATTGCGCAACATGTTCTGGGTATTGCGCAACATCAACCCCGGGGAAGGGGGGGGGGGCAGAGCCCTAGCCGCCATATTGTGGGGCCCGCATGCGCAACACCAACCCCAGGGGGCAGAGCCCTAGCCGTCTAACCCCCCATGTTTTTTAAAATAAAAATGCAAATTTTTAAGGCTAATTTGTCCTCTTCGGGGAGGGGGGAGGAAACCAAATGTCAAAGGTCATCGGTGTCTGTCAGTCATCAAACATCTATCTGTCTCTCTTTAACACATAGGGTTCTACAAAAAAACCATCTTTCTCTCTCTAACTCAAGCGAGCCCGGGGGGCAAAGCCCCATCCGCCATATTGTGGGGCCCTCATGTGCAAGTTCGGGAGCGGAGTAAGTTTCAAGGTCACACCAACCCCGAGGGCCAGAGCTCCATCCGCCGGGGGGGCCCGCATCAGGTTTTTTGTATATTTAAGGCTAATTTATTCCAGCGCTGCCAAATTTTGATGAGCGTGGGAACCGGAACGCAAAGGTGTCATCTTCATTATCTTGAGTGTCATCTTCGTAATGCCAAATGTCAAAGTTCATCGGTATCTGTCAGACACCGGAGGTAGAGCTCCAGCCGCCGGACCCCCATGTTTAAGTTAGGGGTGAGGGGGGATGCCCAACGTCACATAAGATTTTTGTATATTTAAGGCTAATTTATTCCAGCGCTGTGGCTAACTGTCAAATTTTGATTAGCGTGGGAACCGGGACGCAAAGGCGACATCTTGAGTGTCACATTACATCATCTTTTGTGTGCGGGGTGGAAGGGGGAAAGGTGGTTCACCAATCCATCCGTTGATTATTACGAATGGGAGATAGAAATGTGTATTGAAGACATAAGACTAAATCTTTTACCTTTTGAAACACGTTTACTTACATATTCCAACTGGGCCAACAGTGTGGTGTTACCTGCTTCTAGAGAAGCCGCCAGATTTTTTTATTGTGTGCTTTGTATGTCACGTGGTAGTTCATGATTGGAAAGAAGGTGACGATCCGCTGTCTGAACATATTCGTTGGTCTAACAACTGCTTATTTGCAAGACTACTTTGGGAAGAAAGGAAGAAGCAATTTGGGCGCGACACAGTTGGCACATCACAACAACGGCGTCGTCTTCAAGCACCAGTATGAATGTTGTTAGGGAGATTGAGGAGTTTGGCAGATCTAACTGCGGCAAAACTAACATAATGATCAGCTTGTTAGAACATCCAAACGGTTTACGATTCGAAAACGTTTATTTATATTGTAAATCTCTGGATCAACCAAAATACCAGTACCTGAGGAAACTTCTAAAACCCATAAAAGAAATTGGGTCTGTAATTGAACAAACCACACTACGCGAGGAGGGGTGGTGGGAGGCAGAGCCCCAGCCGCCGCACTCCTCCATGGTTTGGCATCAGATTTTAATAAAAATGCTGATTTAAGACCAATTTGTCGTTCGTCATTCAACACTGCACGGGGCGGGAGGAGGTGGAGGGAAGATTCAATGTCGCATCATCTTTTGTATATTAACATAGAATACCCAGTACTGAACATTTTTAATAAAAATGCAAATTTAAAGCCAATTTGTCGTTTTGTCATTCAACCCTTATGCTTGTAAACCACATCTGCATATTTTACGGGGGACACCTAACAAACCCCAGAAATTCATGTTAAGGGGCTGACATTATAACCAAATCAAGTCTTAAATTTCATTTATATCCTATGCTGGCAGCGCTAAAAAAACACTGGCGTAATTAGCAGTGGCAAAGTTGAACTTGCACTTGTTATGTGAATCGAAGGTCGCGCTAGTCGCTGAATGCCAAGCGCATAGGAAGTTTCTAGGTCACATCAACCCCAGAGGACAGAGAGGACGCAAAGGTGTCATCTTCATTATCTTGAGTACCATCTTTGTCATCGTGGAAACCGGTTTCAAAAGTCGTTAGATATGAATAACATCCCCAGTACACGGCTAATGAAATTAACATTCGCCAAAGTTTATAATTGCGCTAGTATGATATTAACCGACTTAAATTTGAAAGTATGAATTTAAGGTCAGCACTGATCTAATTATTAAGATCAGTTACAGCAGCGTTAATACAAGAGAAATTACACCACTGCTGCTTCAGAAATAGATCTGGTTAATTTGCATATCATAACAACATAATTAGTAGGAGAAACGACATTATTCAAATCGTGCCGCAATTAACGACATTGCCGTTTTTTTCATGTGTTGACTAATATAAATAACCGGTATTTCGCATTACATTCTTAAGAGCAGCGGTGTTAGTTATTATATATTTTGTTTTACGTACACCTCCTAAAATCAATATGTTAAAACAGGAACCATGTTTTTTTATTTAAAACATTATTTAATTACAACAATCTAATACTAGGTATTAACAACTACATTTGCATATAAAGTTCCGGAATAATTCATTACCGCCAATCTTGCAATAACAATGTAATAAAAATTACGCGAAGTCCTGGTGCTTTAGATGTTAAACAAAATACATACCAGGGGCCATTATTCCAATATATAGTGTTTTCGCAAATGAAAAACATTGGACAGGGCGCAGTAACAAATAGATTGCAAATGATGCATGCAGGCCGGCTGTGATGGGGTGAGGGCCGGTTGTTCTTCTATCTCGACGATGCGTTTGTTGGTGTAATTTCTTAAAAATGCGGCCTTTTCACGTCCTTTTATGTATATAACATCTGCATCTCGGACAAGTCGTTGAAGGATCTTGGAAAACATGAAGGCCGGAGTAAACCCTTCGTTCCAATTAATGCAGTGGTGATTGTTTATGAGCCATTTTGCTTCTTTTTGTAAATGCGGTGGTAATTTTGAAAAGCTGAACGGAGCACTGAAGATATAGTGCGAAACGGCGACTCCATCGTAACCAGCCAATTCCTTTGGCGAAAACTTCTTTTCGGATATCTTAAAACCTTGCAAATCTATTATAACAAAGTTCTTGCTGTTTTCGGCCATTTTAAAAATATAATTCGCTTAATTCAGATGCAAACACAATTTTGCCAACTCTCGTAACGATTTATGTATATATAGGAAATCCGCTTTAAAAATAGAGAATGTAAATTTACTTAAAGCAAAAATTCATTATATTTATTCGTTATCAAGGATACCTTTTACTCTTGCAACCGTTTATTTAGATTTTTATTATTTATAGGTTAACTATTACATCCGCCACGTTTGCTTAATTAATTCCTTTTACTTAGATTTTTAACATTTTTAGGCCGCTAGTTGCACAGTATATATAGGTTTTTATTTCATATTACACTAGTTTTAAAATAGAAACAATTACAAATCGAAATAGGCTAACAGTGTCGAGCACCAATTTTAAGAACAAAGCGAAATGGAAGGCAAAGATTGTTTTAATATTAGGCATTTATTTCGCGTATTTACTTGGTAATGGAGTGCAATTCATTCAACCTATATAGCGAACGTTTTTGTTTAATGTGTTTTTAGCCCCGCTATGTATGAGTGAATTTTAGTAAATATTTAAATTAGCCCTGTTAACAGTAATAAAAATGATTCAAATTGATACAGAGTAAAATACATTTAATTACAATAATAACAGGTACATTGAAAAGTGCATACTGCAGTAAAAAAGTCCGCTAAAATGAATAATTCGAATGGTCTTGATATTTACAATCTAACTAAAATTGTGCAGCTAATTTACTTAAAAGTAAAAAGTATTTAATATATTCGTTGCATAACGCGCTAACAAGGATACCGTTTATTTAGCAGAATTTTTTATTTTAACTGGCCTTTCAAGTAGTATTATTCGCAAATCAAACATGAATAAGGTTTATCATCTCGATGTGTCTTCATGTCCTCCACTAATAAAACCTTTCTCTGCTGCTTTATACTCCCAAAGACAACACATGCAAAATCAATTGAATCGAAGGATAATCTACCTGTGCATAATTAGAAAGGTGGTTACTTGTTTATTGCGGAGTAGATTTTTTAATAATTCTAGAGAAAGCAAAGGCCAACCGATGTACTAACACCCACATTTTTCCGGGCAGCTTATTCCTATATAAAGGACTGTTCTTTGTTCATATTATATTAGTACCAACTAGTACTTTTAGTTAAAAACGATCATAAAATGAATTCATTTTTCGAACAAGTTAACAGCGTCGGGCTTCTCAAGTCAATATTAAAAATACGCGAAATGCAAATTAATAAAAACTACATTATCGAAAATATTCAATCGGGTAATCATCCACAATTTGGACGGAACGTTTTCATTGAAACCGAGGATGTACGAATTTACCTTCCAAAACGAATTTCCGAAAAAATGACTGATGAAGATATAACTAAAATTAACAAATCCGCGAAAAAATACGCTCTGGTTTTTATTGGTCGAAAAAATGTGTCTAAAGGGTCCGATGCCAACTTGGTCAAATTTGTGGAACTTTAGGATGTATACAGGTAAAACTCGCTATTGTAGTTTATAAGGGGTATGGCACTAACTTAGTAAATTTGTCCAGGAAAAACAACCAATTTATTGCTTATTGTACTAATCTTTTAAATGAACATTTTAAAAAGTTGCCGTTTTTATTACAGCTCAAACTGGAATGTAAAAGTGAACCGCAATCTACGCAGATGTGGAAAAACACAATACCGGTGTTCCAAAAATACTGAGATTTATCAAAACAACCAATTGCTTATGCTATTAATTTATGGACCATTAAGATATGTAAAACAACCAATTTTTAAAAATAAAACATTTATAAAAAGTTGTCGTTTTTATTACAGCTCATACTAGAATGTAAAAGTGAAGGTTTCAACATAATATAGAAACGCTATTTGCAATATATGCAGACATGAAGAAACAAAAGACCGAGATTTATCAAAAACACTTTCATATGATAATAGTTTATTGACTCCTTATTATCTTTTGCCTCGCATTGAAATTTTGTATATCTAACAATAATAAATATACGAAAAGAAGCGGCTTTTATATAATAATTAGTTAAGTCTCCTACCTGTAGAAAAACAACAACAACAACCAAACCTGATGAAGGGCCTCGGGTTAGGCAACCAGCTGACCGAGGTAAAATAAATAGAAAGGTGAAAGAAGAGTTCTAAGACAGTATTTAATGTTGGTACCATTAAACAAATATATTAGTGTGTAGCAACATTCTGTGCGACGTGTATCTATTAAAACACGTAAAATGTATCAAATGTTTGTTTTATTGTAAGTAGTAGGATATGCAGTTGTCAGCCAACAGAACTGTAACGAAACAGGTGAAGTTATCAAATACCTACAGAGTTTTGGGTTTTTGGAATCTAGCAACAACAACGAAAGTGAACATGGTTTAACATCAACAAAATTAATTGGAAATTCTGAGCCTTTCACATCTGCATTAAACACATTTCAAGCCCGCTACGATTTACCAATATCAAATACTATTAATACGGAAACTTTGAATTTAATGAAGCAGCCTAGATGTGGTGTTAAAGATATAATAGGGTTATTTCAAGTGCATAAGTCAAAGTGGAATGCACATGTTATAACGTGGAATTTTCAGCCGACTACCGCCGAACTACTTCATGTGGCCAATAGGGCTTTCAGCATATGGTCGCAATATACAAACCTAGAATTTCAGTTTACGTACAATAGAACCGCTATGATAGCAATCTCTATGAGAGATAAGTATCACACACATACAACAGTTGATAAAGTGTGCGGGTTTGACTTTGAGGATGGCATACTAGGTCACTCTTACTTTCCAGGGCCCGAACAGAAACCAGTTGAAGTGCATATTAATACACCGGTTAATTGGTATACCGGAGTGGATGGTATTGTACCTGAAGGTCAAACAAGTCTTCTTTCAATCTTAACTCATGAAATAGGACATGCTTTAGGCATGCGTCATTCGGCTGTGAAAAAGTCTATCATGTATTCGTATTATGGGACACCAAGCAACTTGTCAAACATTGGCCTCTCTCAAGATGATATACTGGGGATACAAAGTGTATATGGAAAAAAATCGAAGAGTCAAACTATTATTACGGCGAGTTCTACAAGCACAACTGTTCGGGCAATTACGGCGCGTCCCACTACTACTACTACTACTACTAAACGTCAGCAAGACACGCTAGAAAAACAGTCAGAAAGGAAACCGGATCTATGCGCTTTAACTAAAACAGTAGATAAATTTCTAATAGTTAATCAAAAATTCTATATATTCTATGGAAAGTATGTATGGATGATAAATTTAGGCGAAAAGACGTATAACGAACCGTTTTTGCTCACTGACTGGTTAACGTTCTTACCTAAAAATTTTACAGAAATCGACGCAGTATATGAGCGGCCTAATGGGCAAATAGTGTTTTTCATAGACAAATATATTTATGCGATGGAATTTCCTTCGATGCAACTTGTACATGGTTATCCGAAACTAAACACAGTTCTAGGTCAACGTAATATAATTGAGATAAACGGCGTAGTTAATACGTACTCTGGTCGGACGTACATCTTTTATGAGCCGAACCTTTACATGGAAGTGGACGAATGTAGTTTTAAATACTCAAAACTCGGCACGACTAACAAAGATTTTCCAGGGGTACCCATTGACTTTAAATCTGTTTTTCGATATACGAACGGACACATATATTTCTTTAATAAAAAGAATTTTTATGAATACAACGAATTTTCGGGTACACTAGTTCAAGCCGGTAAAAAGAATCTCGATATTTTCAGTTTGAATTGCCCGCACGAAAGCATTTTACAGCAAATATATAATCTAGTAACAAATCTAATGGCATTGGAAAACGTAGGATCGCATTAGCGTGCCTCGATTTACAAGATAATTAAGAGGTTTAAACAGGTATCCGTATAATACGGTAAAAATCAGTTATGCTATGATCCTTGACCGACCAGAAGATGAGGTGCGCATATGCATAAAAAGACGATTAGAAATAAGGTTAATTGTAGAGTGAAAATATTTAATAAAGGCATTTATGAAATATCTGTGTGTTATTTGTGTAAGAGGTAATATTTCGAAGTTATAAGCGCTCTTAGTGGCTGCTGTGATCTTCGAGAGTGCGACCTTGAATTTTTATAGATTATAAAGACCATTTGAATTTGAAGTACTTCGAGTTTCAGACCGCCCATAGTAATTGCACCTAAATTTAAAAACTTCTAGAATTATTCCCGTGGTGTTTCATAACTTTAGCCAGTAAAAGCTATTCCCCTAAACAAGGAGCGCTATATTTCTTTTACGAAAAACTAACGACGGAGATGGTATTAAATTTAAATTTATAGATTCATTTCGATTTATGAATTCTTCTTTAGAAAGATTGGCATCCTATTTGTAAACCGGCAAACCCTAATCTTTTAGTTAGTGTATTATTAAAGCTGAACTCCTCGGCAGAAACACTGTATACAAT
This sequence comes from Agriotes lineatus, assembly GCA_940337035.1. Taxonomy (NCBI): domain Eukaryota; kingdom Metazoa; phylum Arthropoda; class Insecta; order Coleoptera; family Elateridae; genus Agriotes; species Agriotes lineatus. The sequence continues at coordinate 146,129 of CALNHX010001257.1, read as the reverse complement.
TAATCGTGTGGCTGATGCAAAAGAAACCAGCATCTGTCGTCAATTGCTAAATGTCCACAGTAGTTTACAAAATGCGAATATCGAGGTTCTGAGATCATAACGGCAATTGACTAACTATGTATAATTCAAGAGCACGGCGCTTATAACTTTGAAATAAAACCACCGAAATATTTCTAAATATATTTATTTCATTTCCAAATATATGCAATAAATAAAACTTCTCCGTCGTCCAGTCTTGCTAGGTGCCGCTCCACCGGCTTAAAGACGTTGGCCTGCCACCACACAGCTGACGATCCGTCAAAGGCTGCAGGCCACGTCCGTAAGGTGGCCGTCTCCGCTAGGGCCTCTCCTTGTAGGTTCAGGGCGTACTCCATTGTGACCACTGCCTGGAGAGACCGTTGAGAGGATGCTGGAGGGCAACTAGCCAAAAACTGTTGAAAATGGCGGAAAAATTGTTCTGCATTCTTGAAGTTAGCCATAGCTGCTGTTGAAGGATTATGACAACTGCTGCAGCAAACAGGTAACTTAATATAGGGATGCAGTCAAGGGTATCTACCCGTTTCCAAGCAATTACCGTTCTCTCGATTAACCTGTTACGGTATAAAAAGGACTTTACGACACCCACCCAAGGTGAGCATCGCACCACGGAATCAGTCCTGAAAACATGACACACTTGCCCTGAAATCGGTTCGAAATAGGCTAATAGGCCACGGCTGGAACGCTCAGGGAGTCGGGCGTGAGTCACACGATACGTTCTGGGCAAGCGCGTTGTGGCATAATATATACAGGGTATGTCGAAATTATGAGGGCGCCACCAAGCCTGTCGTAACCCGGCTAACCGGGCCTGGACGGTTAGACGGGAGCGAAGCATGCAAAAATACTCCGCCAATAAGATTATTCAAGAGTTGCGAGGTCAAACAACAATTTCGGGATTGCCTTAAGCAAGGATTGTGATTAGGTGTCCATCCGACCACGACTACGCAGCTGTCTCACTCACCTGCACACTTACAACTTCCTCGTTCCGTCGTACAATAATTCGTACAATAAAGGGGCGTCTATCTGTAACAGAACATGCACAAACCGAAACAAACAATAGTTCCCTTAACTAATCAATCATATATTTCACTTCGAGTTACAATGGGGTAGCAGAATGCGTCGCCCTGTATCTAACCTTACCCTATAATTAAGGGCACCAGCTGGCACGCGCGCTCTAAGCTTAACGACAGATGTTGAACATTAGTGAACAGCAATAATAGGTACAAAGATACACATTGCCTTATGCAAGGGCAGCGACGATGTACATTAGCCTTCACGGCCTGAACTGTCTGCAGTCTGAATGAATACACTAGCGTAGTAATGAGTAGTAATGAGTAACACTCGCGTTCACAGCGGTAATCAGGTTAAAGGCACATACCTTAATGCGTGGGCGGCGAGGGAGCCTGGTACAGCTGAGTTGCGACGAGCTGCAATCGTAGGTGGTAGGTACCTTCGGTGTTACAACGGCGAAAGGGGGTGAATGCATAACCGCCTCAATGGCGACGGGAGACGCGTCAAAACGCGTACAACGGGACGACGAAAATAATGGGGGCCTCACTCGTTCTGCTGAACCAAATCCTCGTAGGTCGAGATGAAGGGGGCACGACCCCTCACTAATAGTAGCAGGAACTGGGCTCCGAAACACCCGCGTTACGCCGAAGGCCACTTGACAAATTTCGAATCACCACCACACACACACAAGCGCTCTCTGCAACGGGCTCTCGAAGACTCACACTTAAGGCGAAAACGTATATCACAAAGTCGCTGAAACAGCACTCGACGGGAAAAAGGCTGACGCCCCCGCCAAGGGCGGAAGCGCCGCACGAAAGCACAACCTCTGCGACCTCTTGTCCGTTCGACGGCTCTCGGCTGAATCCCCGAGGGAAACGTTGGCAAAGGTCACCTTGGCGCGCGTCCCCACGTGACTAAACCACAGCGAATCGCAAGGCGATGAAATGAAACCAACCAATACGGGCCACGCTGGTATCACGCCGCCACAGCGTGCTATTCAGAATTCAGAAAAACGCCATCAGAGGAGAGCTCCAACCGACGACAAATACTGCTTTTTAGGCTAACTATGTGCGAAATCGTGATTCTGGAATTAGGCGATGGAGCCAAAAAAAGAGCTAAAAGGGCTTAGCATACGGGCGCGCTGCTCAAAGCTTAGGCGGCTATTCAAAATTCAGAAAATGACCTAACTAACGGCGTGAAATGCAATTAAGCATCTGAAATAGCAAAATGACTTAACACTCCCCTTACTTGAAAGAGAGTTCCCCGAAGTCTCTTATAAAACAACGAGGCATTTTGCGACAACGTAACGAGAACTAAAACGAAAACGCAACAACGAAAAACGAACGAAACAAAAAAAACATTCGATACGATAGAGTGCACCCCCAAAGGGATTACGCACACTGGCCACCAGATAGGGTGCAAAGGTGGGAAGAGAGAAGAGGAAGAAGAAAGACTGGATACGCCAGTAGAAAATACGTAAATTGTTTGGGTCGAAATCGGGTAAAATATGGGTCTAAATGGGGTACAAATAAGTCTTACACCTGTGGACACTTCCGACCAACCGTTCCAAAAGAACACAGGGAGGGGGGGGTATAGAAATGGAAGTCCAAAATCCCACCCAAGGGTTACCTGAAGAGGGCACGCTGCGCGTCACGAGATCGGCGCATTGTGTGGATCCCACAACTGGTATGAGTACCCAAGAGAAGAGGATGAACCACCAAAAAGGGTTGTGACAGAAACTGTCAAAATAGTCATAATCAGTAATAGGAAAAACTCAGTCCACCGAAATCCTCAATCGATGCCGATGCCGGAGCCAAGTCGACTATTAAACCGCAAAGCGCGAGCTCGAAAGTGACTCCAACACCGAACATCAAAAGAAAATCCAGAAGAACCAAGTCTCCAAGGGTGTAGGCGTTCGATGACGCATGCCCAATAAATCCTTATCAGAAATCCATGCGGCCCAAAGGGACTACCTTACGACGACAGGGTCCGCACGAAACAAAATGACCAGAAACACGCTCTCTTTATGTAATCCCACATAGGTGGTTGAAAATGGCGACGGCCAACGGTACGGTAAAAGAGCGCTAGGCCACGAAAACAACAGGGCATCACTACAAAAAAAAAAAAAAAGTCAAAGACCTTTAAATACTCAAACATTTTACACTTAAGACACTTTATGCGAACAACCGGGCCCTGGTGTCACACAAAGCTCAAAAGCTTCAACGAAACTGTTCACAAAGAACACGATACTTGACAACATGACGTCATCAGACAAAAAGGGTACGATAAAAGACAACAAAACGTCAACAAATACGAATCATTCCGACCAGCGGCAAAAGCTCGTTAAAAGCTAACGGTAAGTGTACAAAACACTACTATGACTGTTAGGGGTGTCCACGAAGAAGTCGGTAAACAAAGTTGGGCGGTACATGATAATAATGAAAATGAGATAAAGGCCAAACGAAAATAACTACGCCAAACCAACTAAGAAGATGGCCTGAGGGACGTAATAACCGCACGAGCGAATCTCCCCAAGCACACCAACAACACACCAAAACTGATCAACAAACCAAAACGCAGTGATGAAGCTGAAAATGAATTCCAACCTGCTCACCAAAAATCAACGCGGCACAACACCAAACGATAGCAAAAGAAAAAAAAATCGTCAAAATCGGTAATCATCAACGTCAAAATCGATAAACCTCGATAACGTGAACGTCAAAATTGACAAAGGTCAGTTCGGTACAACAAAAGTGTCAACTTAGCCCAAGGCTAAACAATGTAAACGACAGGGAATCGAAACTCCCACTAAGCCTTCGAAAAGACTTAAAAAAAACAAGGTCGGTACCTTCACTCAACAACATCTGGTACTAAATCCGACTAATACGGGATAAAATCTGCACTAAATGCAACGAGAGATCTCGGTAGTATGAACTGGCTAAGAAAAACAAGAAACGACGGTAAAAATGACGAAAAAGATACTCAAAATATGAAAAGACATGGAAAAACACAAAAAGGAAACTCACAAAGGCGATAAACAACAAGAAAACACAAAACTACAAATAGAAAATAAGAAAAGACAAGAAAAAACATATAGAAAACAAGAAAAGAAACGTAAAGACAAATGACAAATAAGAAAAAACATATACACGGTCAATAAAACTAATGAAAATAAACTAATAACAGGAAAAGACAAGAAAATACATATAGAAAACAGAAGAAAACAAGAAAAGACAAATAGAAAACAAGAAAAGAAGCTCGGTATAATATTCTACTAAGAAAAAAAACGGTTTACCAGTCCATACCACTTCGAAATGACGAAAAAAACATTTGTGACAACAATATAAATGACACAACAAGGCTACAATGCCTAAAATGCCCCAGAGGCGGGCGCCAAAATTAAGACACACAGCGCAAAAAAAAAGGAAAACCCCAAAATGAGGTCGAGCGTTGTCGTGCACCAATAGGCTCCAAACGTTGGAATAGCCAAAATCAAGGCACAACGGGTGGCTTAATAAGAAAAACAAACATACAAGGCCTCATACGTTGGGAAGCCAAGATTAAGACGTACGACGGGTGGGCTTAACGAGACTACTACCGTCCAACAACAACAACAAACAACAAGCCCCACGCGATTGGGCCGCCAAAATTAGCCTGTTACGGTATAAAAAGGACTTTACGACACCCACCCAAGGTGAGCATCGCACCACGGAATCAGTCCTGAAAACATGACACACTTGCCCTGAAATCGGTTCGAAATAGGCTAATAGGCCACGGCTGGAACGCTCAGGGAGTCGGGCGTGAGTCACACGATACGTTCTGGGCAAGCGCGTTGTGGCATAATATATACAGGGTATGTCGAAATTATGAGGGCGCCACCAAGCCTGTCGTAACCCGGCTAACCGGGCCTGGACGGTTAGACGGGAGCGAAGCATGCAAAAATACTCCGCCAATAAGATTATTCAAGAGTTGCGAGGTCAAACAACAATTTCGGGATTGCCTTAAGCAAGGATTGTGATTAGGTGTCCATCCGACCACGACTACGCAGCTGTCTCACTCACCTGCACACTTACAACTTCCTCGTTCCGTCGTACAATAATTCGTACAATAAAGGGGCGTCTATCTGTAACAGAACATGCACAAACCGAAACAAACAATAGTTCCCTTAACTAATCAATCATATATTTCACTTCGAGTTACAATGGGGTAGCAGAATGCGTCGCCCTGTATCTAACCTTACCCTATAATTAAGGGCACCAGCTGGCACGCGCGCTCTAAGCTTAACGACAGATGTTGAACATTAGTGAACAGCAATAATAGGTACAAAGATACACATTGCCTTATGCAAGGGCAGCGACGATTTACATTAGCCTTCACGGCCTGAACTGTCTGCAGTCTGAATGAATACACTAGCGTAGTAATGAGTAGTAATGAGTAACACTCGCGTTCACAGCGGTAATCAGGTTAAAGGCACATACCTTAATGCGTGGGCGGCGAGGGAGCCTGGTACAGCTGAGTTGCGACGAGCTGCAATCGTAGGTGGTAGGTACCTTCGGTGTTACAACGGCGAAAGGGGGTGAATGCATAACCGCCTCAATGGCGACGGGAGACGCGTCAAAACGCGTACAACGGGACGACGAAAATAATGGGGGCCTCACTCGTTCTGCTGAACCAAATCCTCGTAGGTCGAGATGAAGGGGGCACGACCCCTCACTAATAGTAGCAGGAACTGGGCTCCGAAACACCCGCGTTACGCCGAAGGCCACTTGACAAATTTCGAATCACCACCACACACACACAAGCGCTCTCTGCAACGGGCTCTCGAAGACTCACACTTAAGGCGAAAACGTATATCACAAAGTCGCTGAAACAGCACTCGACGGGAAAAAGGCTGACGCCCCCGCCAAGGGCGGAAGCGCCGCACGAAAGCACAACCTCTGCGACCTCTTGTCCGTTCGACGGCTCTCGGCTGAATCCCCGAGGGAAACGTTGGCAAAGGTCACCTTGGCGCGCGTCCCCACGTGACTAAACCACAGCGAATCGCAAGGCGATGAAATGAAACCAACCAATACGGGCCACGCTGGTATCACGCCGCCACAGCGTGCTATTCAGAATTCAGAAAAACGCCATCAGAGGAGAGCTCCAACCGACGACAAATACTGCTTTTTAGGCTAACTATGTGCGAAATCGTGATTCTGGAATTAGGCGATGGAGCCAAAAAAAGAGCTAAAAGGGCTTAGCATACGGGCGCGCTGCTCAAAGCTTAGGCGGCTATTCAAAATTCAGAAAATGACCTAACTAACGGCGTGAAATGCAATTAAGCATCTGAAATAGCAAAATGACTTAACAAACCCTAGCTTTTTAATAACAAATACTACTACAGTTGTATGCGAAAAAGGTTTCCTTGTTAACGCAATGTATATATTAAATAATTTTTACTCTAACTAGATTGCAAATATCAAGGAAAACCTTTTCCTAATTAGTATGCTAATCAATTGCACATATTCTCTTTTTACAAAATAATAACATATATAAGACGGTAGGTGGTTGATGGTGTTTATGAAACGGCGGCGAGCAAGCAAGAAGTAATATGGAAAGCCAACGTGAATTAATGGAAATATCCGAAGAAGAAGAAGAAGAAGGAAATATGGACGTATGGCCTGAAGGTACGCAAAATACTTATACTTTGCCGTGGCATGTAAATTTTGATTATGATGTGTTGTTAGAAGATAAGAAAAGGAAATCGGAAGAAGAAGATGTTACTGCAGTAAAAAAAATGAAAGTAACGGAAGAGGAGGTGATAGAAGCACCGCGATTTATGTCTGCTAATGTGAATTGCGCGACGAAAATAATTGATGGGAAAAAGTACATATGGTGTCCGGGGTTTGGCATAAATAAAGATAAACCAGACGGGATTTTAGTATGGATGTTTAAAGGATGTGTGGTACCATTTTCTCGGAGTTATTGTGGTTCTGGGGGTTTGGATTTATATTCTGCAGAGGATATCGGTGTAGAAGGAAGAAGTATGGTGAAAATCAGGACCGGGTTTGGTATGAAATTACCTGTAGAAACGGTAGGGATGATTTGTGATAGATCTTCTGTTGTTAGTAGTACTAATTGTGTAGTAGTAGGAGGAGTAATAGATAGCGATTATTTAGGAGAGATTAAAGTTATGATGTACAATATGAGCGATAGCAAAGAAAGATTTTTAAAAGGAGAGAGGATAGCCCAAATGTTAATTTTAAAAAGGTATCATGAAAACAATGTAATTTTGTTGGACGAACCTTTAACTGCACAGTTTGGTAGAGGGGATAAAGCATTTGGAAGTAGCAATGTCGGCAGTAAATAAAAATAATACATATTAATTAATTAACACAAATTCGGCGCCGGATACAAGCTGTTGTTTTTATTTTCAGTTTTTAAAAGTGTGGGATTCGAGCCCACGCCATATTACCAGAGCTTGAATCCGGCCAATCTGACTACATACAGCTAAAGCATGCATGCATGCATCATTTTTAATCTTTTGTTACTGTGCCTTATCCAATGTTGCACTATGCTACGCAATATGTATAATTAAAGACAAATAAAAAACTTTTATAAACGTGTTTCTTTATTTTACAGTTCTAGGGTAACCATGGACAGACAGACAGACAGACAGACAGACAGGTAAACCCGCAAACATGTAGAAACAGCAAAGGTACCAGGTGCTGTTTAACGGAATTTCAAAAACTGGAGCTGGGGCATCTAGCGGTCGAGTAAATTGGCAAGTCCTGTCGAAGGATTAGCTGATTTTTAGTGTCCACGTTTTTGCCAATTTACTCGGCCGCTAGATGACCCACCTCCAGTTTTTGAAATTGCTGTTGTTTTTAAAAGTGTCAGATGTGGGATTCGAACCCACGCTCCTTTACAGGAACCAGAGCTTGAATCCGGCGCCTTAGACCGCTCGGCCAATCTGACTACATACAGCTAAAGCATGCACGCATGCATCATTTTCAATCTTTTGCTACTGCGCCTCATCCAATGTTGTACTATGCGACGCAATATGTATAATTAAAGGCAAATAAAAAACTTTTATAAACGTGTTTTTTTTTTTATTTTGCAGTTCTAGGAAATAATGTCCTCATGGAATGGTAACTCTTCTATTTTCTAATACGGCGTTTATCATCTAAAGCATTAGGAGCTACCTTAGCGTGTCTTTCACTATGCTTGGTAGAAGTTATTTCGGTTATATGGATATCAGTATCTTTCAAAAGGCGTGATTAGTACCCAAAATCGCATATAAATTAACATTAAATGAGAAATTGTAATAAATAGGATGATTTACTTGTTGTTTTAAAAGTGTCAGATGCGGGATTCGAACCCACGCTCCTTTACAGGAACCAGAGCTTAAATCCGGCGCCTTAGACCGCTCGGCCAATCTGACTACATACAGCTAAAGCATCTGCACATCCTACCACTACTACTAACAATAAAACAAACATTTGGTACATTTTACGTCAGGCAGAATGTTGCTACCATTCAACTGGTTGCCTAATCCGAGGTCCTTCATCAGGTTTTGGTTGTTGTTGTTTTTCTTCAGGCAGGAGACTTAACTAATTATTATACAAATGTCTCTTCTTTGTTATGATTATTAGATACTCAATTTTGCCTACAATTCTACTAAAAACTGGAATATACAAATAACCCTCAAATGCCGAATTGCGCAGATTCTCTTCCAAATTCTATTGTAAACAATTAATTGAATAATATACTAATACAACTACCGCTGCTTCATCCGAACCACCGTTTATTTCAAGGATTCTTTGATATTTACTTTGAATCAATTTAGATCATTTCTTATTAATTTAAATATTTACTAAAATCCCACTAAACAGTGTACACCACCACTGCGCGTTTTCCTCATAATGCCCCACTACCTAGGCTGAATGAATTGCGCTTTATTACCAGGCAAAAAAAGAAAAATATTTTCGACGCGAAAGAAATGTCTTGCTGATACTCCAAAGCCTGGGTTTCAACGAAAACGTTTCGTCCAATTTGTAGGTGATTACCCGATTGAATATTTTCGATAATGTAGTTTTTGTTTATTCGCATTTCGCTTATTTTTAATATTTGTTGGCCTTCGCTTTCTCCAGAGTTATTAAAAAATCTACGCCGCAATAAACAAGCAGCCACCTGTCTAATTATGCGCATTCTTAATAGATTATAAAGCAGCAGAGAAAGGTTTTATTAGCGAATAAAAAATTTAACTACGGCTGTATATTAAATAATTTTTGCTTTAACTAGATTGCAAATATCAAGGCCCTTTAGTGGACTTTTACTGTAGTGTGCTATATTGAGGTAATATACCTATTATTATTAATTTTTACTTTGAATCATTTTTTTATTAATGTTAACAGGGTTAATTTACTAAAAACAACGTACGCCCGCTATATATGTTGAATGAATTTCCCTACTCCGCCGGATTTTTGTTGCGGCTGCCCATGTTTGGAAGCTGTAGCTACTTACAGCAGCTATCTCTTTGTTATTTATATTTTAACCTCGTTTTTATATTGTTGCGCATTAACATGGTCTCGTTAGTGGTTTTATAACTTGCGTCAAGTTCGCGCACTATTCGTTCACGTATAAAATAATGGATCAGACTCCAAGTGACGATTCTTCGCATGAAATCACATTAAAGCACGCTGTAAAGTTGTGCTGTGCTTTCTGGTTTAAAGATGCAAAAAAACGATTTAGATAAAATAGTGAGAAATTCCTCGCGACTCAGAAATTTAGACTTGGAATTTGACGCGTATGTAGTGTGTGCTATGGCTGGCGATAGCCAAAATCGACGAGAAAAACGGAAACGACTGATTGCCAATTTGGAAAAAAACATTTTTAAAATATTTTGCTAGAGAAGAAAATACATCGCTAACGCTGGATGTGGACTACCACCCAAAGCATCCCTTTGCTCAAATGCTGGAAGAAAGTGTCTCAGTATTCGAACTACCGTGCAAATCTACAACGAAAATGAACTCTACACCAACCGGCATGTTCACACTTCAAGTTAGGAGTGGCCATGGCTCGCTCTTCTGGAGATATATTTCAAATATCGACCACCTGTGACATTTAAATAAATATAATTCTATCTTATCAATTCTATTTTTTCTTGTCAGGTACGCAAATAAAAAACATAATAAAATTAAAATGTGGTTTTATTAATCCATTACAGACCGTCACTTATTATATTTTGATACAAAGATTTACATTGATACAAAGCACAATGACATAATTCTAAATAATGGTTAAAGCATGCTGGGGCAGTAGGATCCATTCCAAAATTGTAATCTGCAACTGCAATAACCTTATCTCCAAGAAACTGCTTCAGGTATTTCTCCTTTTGCAAACCCTTACAAAATACTGTGTGGGCGTTCTCAGTTTCATGCAGTAGAATTTCGGGTAGCTGTGACAGGGAAACGAATCCTCGGCTCCATTTTAGACCATGATGGTTTTTTTCCAACCAAATTGCTTGTCGTTGCAAATCTACAGTTAAGTTTGTGAATCGAAACGGCGGCTTGAATAAGTAGTGGCTAGTTCTTTTCCCATCGAAAAGTGATAATTCTTTTACAGTAAATTCCGGAGTATTGAAACCCTGCACATCGATTGTCAAAAACATTGTTTTGTACTGTTGCCACACCACTGAATACAGTACAGAATTTCTTAGAGTCTTATATTAAAAGCCATATCAACATAATTAGAAATTCGTAAAAATATTCACAACAATCGAACAAGCGTTTATAACGCAACCTTCGATTTTTGCCGGGCGTTACATATCCGCTAGTGCAAATTCCAGCCGTTTTTAGGAGGTGTACGTAAAACAAAATATATAATAACTAACACCGCTGCTCTTAGGAATGTAATGCGAAATACCAGTTATTTATATTAGTCAACACATGAAAAAAACGGCAATGTCGTTAATTGCGGCACGATTTGAATAATGTCGTTTCTCCTACTAATTATGTTGTTATGATATGCAAATTAACCAGATCTATTTCTGAAGCAGCAGTGGTGTAATTTCTCTTGTATTAACGCTGCTGTAACTGATCTTAATAATTAGATCAGTGCTGACCTTAAATTCATACTTTCAAATTTAAGTCGGTTAATATCATACTAGCGCAATTATAAACTTTGGCGAATGTTAATTTCATTAGCCGTGTACTGGGGATGTTATTCATATCTAACGACTTTTGAAACCGGTTTCCACGATGACAAAGATGGTACTCAAGATAATGAAGATGACACCTTTGCGTCCTCTCTGTCCTCTGGGGTTGATGTGACCTAGAAACTTCCTATGCGCTTGGCATTCAGCGACTAGCGCGACCTTCGATTCACATAACAAGTGCAAGTTCAACTTTGCCACTGCTAATTACGCCAGTGTTTTTTTAGCGCTGCCAGCATAGGATATAAATGAAATTTAAGACTTGATTTGGTTATAATGTCAGCCCCTTAACATGAATTTCTGGGGTTTGTTAGGTGTCCCCCGTAAAATATGCAGATGTGGTTTACAAGCATAAGGGTTGAATGACAAAACGACAAATTGGCTTTAAATTTGCATTTTTATTAAAAATGTTCAGTACTGGGTATTCTATGTTAATATACAAAAGATGATGCGACATTGAATCTTCCCTCCACCTCCTCCCGCCCCGTGCAGTGTTGAATGACGAACGACAAATTGGTCTTAAATCAGCATTTTTATTAAAATCTGATGCCAAACCATGGAGGAGTGCGGCGGCTGGGGCTCTGCCTCCCACCACCCCTCCTCGCGTAGTGTGGTTTGTTCAATTACAGACCCAATTTCTTTTATGGGTTTTAGAAGTTTCCTCAGGTACTGGTATTTTGGTTGATCCAGAGATTTACAATATAAATAAACGTTTTCGAATCGTAAACCGTTTGGATGTTCTAACAAGCTGATCATTATGTTAGTTTTGCCGCAGTTAGATCTGCCAAACTCCTCAATCTCCCTAACAACATTCATACTGGTGCTTGAAGACGACGCCGTTGTTGTGATGTGCCAACTGTGTCGCGCCCAAATTGCTTCTTCCTTTCTTCCCAAAGTAGTCTTGCAAATAAGCAGTTGTTAGACCAACGAATATGTTCAGACAGCGGATCGTCACCTTCTTTCCAATCATGAACTACCACGTGACATACAAAGCACACAATAAAAAAATCTGGCGCGGGCTAGAGAAGCAGGTAACACCACACTGTTGGCCCAGTTGGAATATGTAAGTAAACGTGTTTCAAAAGGTAAAAGATTTAGTCTTATGTCTTCAATACACATTTCTATCTCCCATTCGTAATAATCAACGGATGGATTGGTGAACCACCTTTCCCCCTTCCACCCCGCACACAAAAGATGATGTAATGTGACACTCAAGATGTCGCCTTTGCGTCCCGGTTCCCACGCTAATCAAAATTTGACAGTTAGCCACAGCGCTGGAATAAATTAGCCTTAAATATACAAAAATCTTATGTGACGTTGGGCATCCCCCCTCACCCCTAACTTAAACATGGGGGTCCGGCGGCTGGAGCTCTACCTCCGGTGTCTGACAGATACCGATGAACTTTGACATTTGGCATTACGAAGATGACACTCAAGATAATGAAGATGACACCTTTGCGTTCCGGTTCCCACGCTCATCAAAATTTGGCAGCGCTGGAATAAATTAGCCTTAAATATACAAAAAACCTGATGCGGGCCCCCCCGGGGGATGGAGCTCTGGCCCTCGGGGTTGGTGTGACCTTGAAACTTACTCCGCTCCCGAACTTGCACATGAGGGCCCCACAATATGGCGGATGGGGCTTTGCCCCCCGGGCTCGCTTGAGTTAGAGAGAGAAAGATGGTTTTTTTGTAGAACCCTATGTGTTAAAGAGAGACAGATAGATGTTTGATGACTGACAGACACCGATGACCTTTGACATTTGGTTTCCTCCCCCCTCCCCGAAGAGGACAAACGACAAATTAGCCTTAAAAATTGCATTTTTATTTTAAAAAACATGGGGGCCCCGGCGGCGGCTAGGGCTCTGCCCCTGGGGTTGGTGTTGCGCATGCGGGCCCCACAATATGGCGGCTGGGGCTCTGCCCCCCGAGGTTGATGTTGCGCAATACCCAGAACATGTTGCGCAATATCCAGAAGTGAAAGTCTGTCAGAATCTAATCGGTGACCTTGAAGTGGTCCAGAAGTGAGGTATCCCTACTACTCTTGACTTCTATTGTTTTTAATTTTGCTGATTACTTCGCATATTTCGGTTAAAGTAGGCTTGTCTACTTCGTCTTTCTGTTCGTACTGTTGATCCGTGATACTTGCGTTTTCCACTCTGGTTATTTCTTCAAAGATTTTTCTAAAATGAGTGGTCCATGCTTCTAACACCGTGTCTTCTTCTATGATTATTTCAGTTTTTGCATTCCTGAAGCACCATTGTCTGGGTTGGCATCCTTTACTTTCAGTTTTTAGGTTCCTGTAGAATTCCCTAGCGTTTCTTTTGTTGTAATTTTCCTCCATTTCTTCGATTTTCTCTCTTTGGTACCTCCTCTTCTTTTCTCTACATATCGCATGGGCTTTATTCCTTATTTGCACGTAGTTCTCTTTCGCTTTTTCAGTTTGTTCTTTTAACATGATTATTCTCGCTTCTTTTCTTTCTTGTATTATTTGACTGCATTCTATATCGAACCATATTTTACTTCTTGGTTTGTTAGTTACCTTCAGATGTGCATCTGCGGCGGTGATGATTGCTCTTCTTAAGTATTCCCATTTCCCTTCAATCCCTTCCACTTCTTCAAACCCGTTTAAGTATAAACGTATGTATGTAATTTATTCTAGTTTTTCCATCTTTTAAGGCATCTGTACTCCATTTGTTTGTCCTACTTGCTTTGACCTTATTCATTTTTGGAATGTCTTGCCTTACTTTTGCACATACTAGTAAGTGGTCGGTGTCCCGATCTGCTCCTCTATAAGATCTTATATATTCAACCGTATTTGCATGTAACTCTTCAATTAAAAGAAGGTCTATTTGGTTGAAGGTTTTGCCATCTGGACTTCTCCATGTTATTTTATGTATGTTTTTGCGTTCAAGCATTGTGGATTTAATAATAAGTTTCTTTTCCGCAGCAAAGTTTATTAGCATTTGTTCATTTGTATTGGCATATTCATGCAGACTGTTTTTGCCTGCTGTTTTCTTATTTCTTTCTTCCCTCCCTACTTTTCAGTTTATATCTCCTATGATAATTTTTATATCAAAGCTAGATATCTTGCTATATACTTCATCCAGTAACGTATAGAACTCTTCCTTCTCCTCCATCTTGGTCTCTTCTGTTGGGGCATTGATGTTTACGATACTTATTTTTCTATATCTGGTTCTGAATCTCATATAGCTTATACGTTCATTTATTTTCTTACTCTCCATTATAGCTGATTCTAAGTCTTGTCTCACTAGAAATCCTGTTCCTAACCTATTTTGTTGCCCTCCCTCGTTGAAAAACATTTCAAAAATGCACACAGAAAATTCTCTGAAAATGAACATCCCTCCATCCTATTCAGAAAAAATCAGTACGGTGTATAATAAATAAAAATCTGGTGTGATACACGCACACAACTTCCTTTTACAGTGATCTTATAATTAGCCAAAAATTTGATTTTTAATTTTTAAGCATTTGTCAAAAAATTTCAAGAATTTCAAATTTTACAAAAACGGTACAAAATAGAGTGTTAGTTCAAGAGACAAATTTTCTCTAGAATCTTAAGCTGAATTCAAAAATGTAATAATATACCGGGTGTTCTATTTAAAATAGAAGTTAATAAAAGAAATAGAAAAAAAAACAAAAGAAACCCATTTTAGAAGTATTCAACTGGAAAATCACCTATCTCACATCAATACACATTAAAAATGTAATAAAAATGTAAAGTTTAAAAAAAATCGTTAGAGCCGTTTTTGAAAAAATCGAAAAAAAACTGAAAAATCACAAGAGTAAACACCTACTTCCGGTTATGCGATTTTCTTCAAAAGCTTGCTGTCGCATCTACATAGTACACAAAACTTATATATGAAGTTTCAACGCCATATCTCTTTTCGTTTTTGCAATATTCTGTTCACTGACACACAGACAGACAGACAGACACACAGACAAACCAATGAAAAAAATATGTTTTTTGGGTTCAGGGGACTCTAAAACGTGAAGATCTGTTGAAAACTCAATTTCGAATTTTTGAGGTGAATCCAATACTTCCTTTATTGTAAAAGGAAGTAAAAAGGAAGTTCCAACACCTCGTATCTCGGTAACCTATTGGTTATCATTGTTTATCCATAAGTCTTGTCTTTTTTTGCACGAGAAATTTACTATTTCAATTTGGTTCACTAATTATGAATCCGCCTGTAAAATTCCTAAAATAAAACAATACAAAGTAAAATCCACAAAATCTGGCACTTAAGATTAAGATTATTAGTATTTACACACTACATTTAAACTAATGCGAGTATATACCTACATAATATTCAAATTCGTTTTTCGGCGTTTTCTTCCCTTGTCCCTGTCTTTGGCCGTGCGCAAGAAGGTGCCTACTCTATCTTTGAACTCGGATACCGTAGTAGTAGGGAACTTTCGTCGAATCGCTCCTGTAATAAATAACGAAATTATTATATGAATGTGAAATCCGCATTGTCATAAAAAGCCAATGAATTCCTCATACCTTAAGTACAAAAAGAACCATGTTTTTTTATCGTAGGTAAATAACAGTTCTGAATTTTCATGAAACAAAAGTGATTTTTTCTGTATGTTCGAACTAGTCCAGTCATTTTCTTCTACAAATGTTTAATTAGCTAAATTATATATAGAGAAAAATGGGCTTAACTTACCTTTTTCGCTGCAAACGTGATTAGAAACGATACACTTCACTGAGATGGTAGGAGCTAGGAAGCAAGTACGAAGAGTATCTGCATATTTTGCTGCAATGGAACTTGGAAGCGGTCAAACAGGCTTCTTTAGGTTGCAAAACCAAAAACTAACGAACAAAGTGGCAGTGGCTTACCATGCACTAGATTAGTGATTCCCAAAGTGGGCGATATCGCCCCTTGGGGGGCGCTGGAACGATCCAGGGGGGCGATAGTAGCCTCGGGTGCATTTGGGGGGCGGTGAATAAAAATAAGGGGGCGGTGAAAGCTTAAAGAAGGAAAAGAAGATAAGATTTAGAAAAACCATTCGTACATATTTCATCTGTTGTGTAACATAGTGTAACATTATTTTCCAAATAAACACACAAAATGCAAGTTACAGATTTATTTATTCCATGACTATTTACCATTATTAAATGTTCTTATTCTTCTTCCTACCATTTATTACTTTATTTATTCAGTCTCTTTATTCTCCGTTTCATTAATTTTACTTTATCACACTCTTTAATACACCATCCAGAAAGTAAATACCATTATACCTAATATAGGGCCTTTGTCATTCAAATTTGCGTTTACTCAAAATACAGGTTACAAATTCAGAAAAGATTTGTTTATTTTAAAAATATCAATTTTTCTAGCAATAATAATTTATACAAAATTTCTATATAGTGTATTTTATTATAAAATTTCATAATTTACTTTTTTTTTGTCAGTTAATAGGTACCTACAAATTAAAATCTAAGCTCTGATGTTACCAAACAACTATCCCAACTAAATCAACTTATATGCTCGAACCTTTTTAATAAACTATTCGCAATTTAACAGTAACTGTATCTAATGTATCATTCATTGGACAATTCTCAAATATTTTTGTTGTACTTTTAATGTATAAATCCTTCCTTGTACTTTTTAATTGCTAATTAATTTATTATTTCAAAATAATTTCTTACCTAGAAATACTCTTATAGATAATTATCAGTCTCAAGAAGCTACCACTACAATATTTTTCTGTTTGTTCGCTTAAAGAATCTAGATTTCCAGGGGGCGCTGAGTAATTTTTTTTCTGAAAAGGGGGCGGTAGGCCAAATAATTTTGGGAACCACTGCACTAGATGTTCTCGTAATAACTGCCGCTTTTAAAAATATGTCAAATCTATATAGATAGAGCTAACAAATCAGAGGTAAACGTTTTTTACATTAAATTTTCTAATATTATTTTATAATCTACAGCTGAAAATATATACAGTGAAATAATTACTACTATAAATTACTTTATACCTTTTTCATCCTAAAAAGTGATTATAAAAATGTGCATTTTCAAAGTTTTGTTTCATTATTTTTGATTATTTTCCTCCATGCTGCGTCGCTATACCATCCCATCGCCTTTATAATTCGGGGTTATGGACGTTATGGTAACAATTTAAATATACTTCCCGCTTTTGTGTGTGTCTGTTACCGAAAAAAAAACTTAAGTTGTGTTTAAAAAATAGGTAATAACTTGTAGTGGAGTTAAACTTTTCTGTTTCTGACAAAGTAGTGAAGAACGCTTATTGCTTCATTCAACGGTGGAACTTCGGTAGCCATCGAGCTGAAGTAAACTGGGGTCTGATATTTCCGGCTGAATGATATAATATAGCGCCGCCACTGAATTGTCAGGTACAATAAGCAAAGCTATTGTAGTTGTAGGTACCGGTCCTTTGCATTTCCTGGTACTGAAGGCCACATTTACCTGCTCTTTCTAACAATGGAAAATTCCGTATCTGCCACGAAGCAACCAGTTTTAATGTCTTATTACAGCATCCTTTGAAATTATTTTTGCGGTTTTCATTATTTGTACCAACTTTTATAATGAATCAATATCAATACCAGAGAATTAATAAGTATATAAAAAATCTGAAAATATTTATGAGGTTTCATAATAAAAAAGTTTATCTTCACTTAAAACAGCCAAAACCGTAAAAAGTGTGTCTCAAATGGGGATTTTATTCCACACTTTAGTGTATATAGTGCTTAAGTTGAATTAGAAAGTTAACCTTATCTTGGAACAATTAAAATTTCGAGAAGTTTTTGAACATAAATATAATTATTTTTTAATCAATCAACCACTGAGTGCCACCACTAAACGGTGCAGCTTGCAGAATTTTAAACCGAATAGTCCTTTTTATGGGAAAATTTCGGAAGGCGGAATAAACGTCCTAAGAAAAATCCTCCGAACAAAGAACCTGAAAAAAGTCTTAGAAAAATAGCTGATGGAAAAAAATCTGCGGAAAAATTCTGCAAAGAAGAAATCATGGATAACAAAATCTTATTATTCAAACCGTGAACGAGATTTACAGGAAACATTCTTTACAACATTAATTTCATTACGCTATTAATTAAACATAGTAAATCTTAAGCTATGTAAACCACGTCGTGTTTCCGCACCAAAATAACACGAACTGGCTCAGCTTAAAAAAATAATCCAAATTTGCTTTTGTGAGGCGGTATTCAACTTGAAAGATCTTGGGAATAATAATAGCTATTTGAGTAACCACAGTAATGAAAGGTGCACTGTTGAGTTTTAATGCTTATATATTCGATTTTTTTTTTCTTATTTCTAGATAGTTTTTATATTTGGGATGAGGCTGTTCAAACATATTTCTTATTTATAATTCATGCTGTGTGTATATAATGCTAATAAAGGAATGTAATATGTTTTGTTTTTATGCTTTTTTAAAGTTCATTATTTAAAATTGTATTATTCTTTTGTACATCGAAGCCAAGGAGAAATATAAAAGTTATGAACACCAAAGCTCAAAACAGGCTATTTTTGCGGTGCTACGTTATTATAGTTTTGAACCCAATAATCTTTTCTAACAGCAGGCAGGCTTTTTTACAATCAAAAATGCCGTAATAGCATTTTTGTCAGGTAAATAAGTTTCTCTTAAAGACCACAATGAGTTTTCGTACGTAATTGTGGGGAATAATAAATGAATTTGCTGTCCATAAATCTTTACGTGCTTCACAAATGCTTAATATAGACTCTTTAAACTTTCGAGTTCGAACACAAAACTACCGATTTTAAAACACGATTTTCTTTCACTGTCTGTATAATAATCTCGCCACAAAATAGGCAGTTTTTTTTTTTAAATTATGTGGTAAGCGTAAGTCAGAACATAGCACGCAATTACTGCTTAGCTCGTTGATAGTATTATTTACCTTTGTTTTGATTTTAAATCTATTAAAGTTTGTATAAACACGGCGAGATGGGGAATGAACTTTTACGGGAGAAGTGGGACTAGAAATAAATAAGCGACGTATTTTATCACTAGGTAATCTATTTGCACTATAATAATTCCTTCCATTTCTTGAGAGTTAGTTGTACACACTCTGTGACGTCGTTAATAATCTCTGAGCAGAGGCAATTGTACCAAAATATAGAAGTTCGCAATTCCCTATCTAAGTAGCCTAACTAAGTGCGTTGATTGTGTTCCTGATACACTGCCTAACGAATATCTTTTTACTGTTGTATTTTGAATATTGGCTAAATATTATATTTTAGTAAGAATTCATCTTTTTATTTAGAATAAAGGTTTTATATTTTTTACACATAGGCCAACAAATATCGTATTACCTCTGTATTTTGAATGTTGGTTAAACACTGCATTTAAGTTATAATATAACTCATCGTTTTACATAGAATATTGGCTTTATATTGATTGGGCGTTGGTCAACCAATATAATTTTATTGTCCCAAATTCGAGTGTTGGTTAAATATTGTGGGTAGCCATTGTTTTATTTAGAATAATGCCATTATATTGGTTAAACATTGGTTAACCAATATCATTTTACTGTTGTATTTCGAATGTTGGTGGAATGTAGCATTTAAATAAGTAGCAAGTATTTTATTTAGAATGATGCTTTTATATTAGTTAAACATTGGCTAGCGAATATCATTTTACTGTTATATTTCAAATGTTGGTCGAATATAGCATTTAAATAGGTAGCCAGCATTTTATTTAGAATGATTGTTTTATATTGGTTAAACATCCTTTATCTAATAGACTTGTCTGTCCGGGACGCTGTTTTGTCTGTCCGGGACACTGGTTCAGCAGCCAAACCGTAAGAGATAGAGAAAAAAGTTATTAAAGTTATATGTTTGGAATGGTCATGTCAGGTCAGAAACCGAATTTCAATCACGTGACACTTCCGGTTTTCGAGAAATCAGGTGATTTCTCGAATACCGGAATGGTCAGTATCTCCTGAACGGTCTATTTTGTTTTATAAAATGAGACATTTGTCTCACTGGTTGCTAGTTGGCTAACTAATATCATTTTACTGTCGTTATTCGAATGCTGGTTAAATATTGGCTTTAAATCGGAATCTTTCATTTAATTTCGAATGTTGGTTTTATGTTGGTGAAACGTTGGCTAGCTAATATCATCCTACTGTCGAATTTATAATGTCTATTCAATGTTGGATTTAAGTCGGATCTCCAACAGCATATATAAGACATCCGACCAATGCATTGCCAACATATTTAAATAAATGTTGTAGAGCCAATATTGGTGTAACATATAAAAGACATAATATACTGTACGATGAAATGTGGTGCCAAAGAAAGACATTTATTTAACATTTGCCCAATATTGATACATTGTCTTGTGCTACTTGGGTTGGTCTGTCTGTGTGTGTCTGTCTGTCTGTGTGTGTCTGTAAACACAATATCTTAAAAACGAAAAGAGGGATGATTTTACGGTTTTTTTCGATTTTTTAAAAAACGGCTAACGATTTTTTTAAAACTTTACATTTTTTTTACATTTTTAATGTGTATTGATGTGAGATAGGTGATTTTCCAGTTGAATACCTCTAAAATGGGGTTCTTTTGTTTTTTTTCCTATTTTTTTATTAACTCCTATTTTAAATAGAACACCCGGTATATTATTACATTTTTGAATTCAGCTTAAAATTTTAGAAAAAATTTGTCTCTTGAACTAACGCCCTATTTTGTACCGTTTTTGTAGAATTTGTAATTTTTGAAAATTTTTGACATATGCTTAAAAATTTTAAATCAAAGCCTTATTAGATCACTGTAAAAAGCAGTTGTGTGAGTGTATCACATCAGATTTTAAGTTTTTCGTTACCACCTGCTTTTAAAAATATGCTGTTTTACTACAAATTCAGTGGCTTTCAAAACTTTTTCTTACAATGTTAAACCAGTTTTATAAGAAAATTACCGATCACAAATAAAAACCTTAGAGAAGTGTTCGACTTCTTTTTATGTTACAATGTACACTTGCTTTCAAAACTTTCGCGTACATCTATTTTTAGCTGTATTAAATCAGGGTTGTAATTAATCAACTCTGACATTTAAATTTTTGAAAAGTCAAAATGCCTCGACTAACAGAGCACATGCTGTCAATGTAATTTTTAACTTAATCTCAAAATTACCCGTTCACACAGCTAAAATTTTGCAAAATCGTTACTTGATTTTGAATGTGTACGCGAAAGTTTTGAAAGCAAGTGTACCTCCAAAAGATACAGGGTTGTCTTAAGAAACACTAATTAACTTAACAATTAATCTAGGCATGGACATTTGTGAATTTTCGAAGTATTTTAAAAGAAAGTTGGAGTACCTACACTGCCGATACTCTAAATGGAGATGTAGGGGAAGTTGGGGTTAACTAGACCGCATTTTTTATTTATTTAATTTTATTTTCAATTTTGAATTTATCTAAGTGTATTTTTCTAGAAGTGAACCTTATCATGTAAGGAATCGGCAGAAATTTTACTGTTACAATATCTTTTACAAAATTACATGAAATAAAAAAAAAGAATGTAAAGAAAGTTTTGGTCCAGATAGCCCCACTGGTAGGGTTAACTGAACCATTTTACAAAATGTACTACAAATTTCTCAAATATCCTGGGGACCAAATTTGAACTTTCTCTTGACATTGCCCAAGTTCTTATAAAATGCTTCAACATTAGTCTCGTTGAAACTCGTGACTCGATTTAATGATGTCTGCTCTGGGGTACGTAAAGATAAGTATGGCGTTTTCTGAACTGGATCTGCTAGACCTCTCCTGCCATTTTATTGTGTTTTCAATTGGGCCTGATCACCTTTTTGTTTGCAACTGCAAACTCATATGCCAGACATCTTGTTGACATTTTGCTTAAACCATAATGGATATTGGATGACGTTTTTATATATTTCACCGGCAAAAGCTCTTCTTCGATTGTAAACTTGCAAATGTTCATTTTGAGGGCGAAAGTGAACTTTGTTTGGATCATCTGCTGGTCTAACTTTATCTATGTGTGAAATTACCATGAACAATTAATTTTACTGCATTTTGTAATTCTTCTTTTGAATAGGAACGACTCTTGGTGGTGCGTTTGCGATTTCTCGGCATTTTTTACAAAGAAAAATTAAAATGGGGTTAACTGAACCGGTTCACATAACCCCAATCATTAAAGCTTCAGTTAACCCTAAAACACATGGCAGTTCTACATGCATGTTCCCCGGGAATCCCCTACATTCTTGCACTTTCGCTTTGTACTAGCTTTTTGGCAATGAAATACTAATATCACAGATAAAAGCTTAAACTTACACTTCCATAAATTACTCTTACAATAAAAAAAATATGTAGCAAAAATAATTACTCTTACCTAAAATTTCGTTATTATTTTGTGGAACAAACACGACCTTTACTACGTCAACCATACTAACATCCAGAGTAGTGCCAATTATAGGGTCTACAAATGAAATATTGGAAGGAAATTCAAACAAGTAAAATTAGTTTAAATCCAATGGTCCAGTTAACCCCGACTACTTGAAAATTGTTGAAGCATTAGACAATATTAGAAAAGATATAGATAATCTAATGTTTTAGAAACTATTGGTAGAAGGAACAATCATAATTCTATTTTTTTAAATGTATGTGTAATAACAATATGAAAATAAAGTTGTGTATTTCCTACAGCTATAACTTATTAGATATTTATTGTATTGGAACTTGTATTATCCTAAAAGAATTATGTATTTACAATTTTTTCCTAGAAATTGATAAAATTGACTTACCAGTGCCATTTGTTTCTCTGTTCAATTATTTTTCATACAGTATTCAACATTTAGTATTTTAATTCAGAAACCTTATAACTCCCGCATTTGTATAAATTCTTCCAAAAAACCTTGTACGAGGGTTGCGCTGAAAATTGTTAGTTATTAAAAGACCGTTGCATTTTTTTAACAAAAAATCTTTATTGTTTTTTAAAATATTCTCCATTCAGACTAATACACTTGTTTGTTCGTTAATGGACAAGGTCTAGGCATGCAGAGTACCAGGTACCTTAGACACTGACTGCTTGGTCATATGGTCAAAGTCCTACTTAGAATTTTGCCGAGACTAAGGAGTTCCAACCCTAGCAAGGGATCTTTTGTTTACCACTGAGCTACTGACCTCGGCAATACACTTGTGCATTCTTTGAAACCACTTTTTAAAACATTCGGAAAATTCATTTTCTGAAAGGTTCTCAAAAATTCGTTGAAATTCTGTAACTGCTGGAAAACCTTTTACCTCGCATCATTTTGTTAACAGTTGGAAACAAAAAAAAGTCGCACAGCGCCAGATCTGGGTTATACAGAGGATGAGTTACCAATTGAACTCCCGTGCCTTTCAAAAAATACAATGTTTTGGCAGCAGTGTGGGAGGATGATAGACTAAGATGTTACACAAACCGGCCCTTTGGCGACCTCTATGTAATTTTCCAAACATCTGTGGTAAAGCCACTTCGCAGTACCATTCAGAATTAACAGTGCTGCGATCTGCAAGTGGAATAACAGCAACAGGACCACTTCGGCGAAAAAAAAAACAGCAAGCATTTTCTTATTGACGCTTCTGCCACGAATTACTTTTGTGGGCAAGTCTTCATCTTCAAATATCCAAACACTAGACTGCTGTTTAGTTTCAGGGTCGTAACTCTATACCCAAGATTCGTCACCTGTTACAATGTATGCCACTTGCTTGGAAGCTCCTCCGTCAAATTTTTGCAACATAAATTTACACCAGTCTACTCAATCCTGTTTGTGACTTTCTGAGAGCAAATGCGATATCCAACAGTCTGCTAGCTTTCTTACCCCAAGATGTTTATGCAACTTTTCTTCCTGAATCTTCCTATAGGTAATATTTCGATTGGACCGAATCAAGCTTGCCACACGATCAACATTTTCTGAACAGACAGCTTCCGCAGGTCTTCCAGGTCTTGCTTCGTCTTATAGCAGCTCTCGCCCTCGTCGAAATTCGCAGAACCAATGACTAACAGCGGATAATGAAGGGGCAACATTAATACTTGAAAATAAATGGAAATTGAATAATAAAAATAGTTAAAGAAAATTAAAATATTTAGTTATTTACAAAAATTTAGTAGGCCATGTAGTTTTCATTTTAAAAAATCTGGTGTTAGTCCATTTTCTAAACGCTAAAAATTCGTCAAAGTTGTAACTTCGTTGACTCAAAACCGATTTTGAACATTTTTTTTAAATTATTTTGGAAAAAGTTTATAGAAAAGTTCCCCATAGGTGAGAAGGTGTGCTTTTTATTTTTTAATTGTTATTAACAAATAAGTGTTTTTTAATATACACTTAATTAAAAAATGTATAACTCTTTTAAAACATTTGCCTGAAATTTGACAACATAAGGTTTTTGGGGTCGCATATTACGAATCCGGCCTCAAAACGGTAAAAAAACAAAATGGCGGCTACAAAATGGCGTCAAAGGTAAAATTTTTTATGTTATTTTTATTAGATGTCTGAGGGTTGTTGGGGTCGCTGATTACGAATTTGACATTAAAACTCAACTAAAATAAAAAGTGGCGAATCGAAAATTGCCGAAAGGGGTAAATTTTTTTAATTAAGCAATAAAATCCGAACTTAAACAATTGCCTGACATTTGGTAACGTAAGGTTTTTGGGTTCGCAGATTACGAATCTGGCTTCAAAATTGGTTTAAAAAGATAGCGTCTACAAAATGGCGTCAAAGGTAAAATTTTTAATTTTATTTTTGTTATTTTTATTAGATGTCTGAGGTTGTTGGGGTCGCTGATTACGAATTTGACATTAAAACTCAACTAAAATAAAAAATTGCGGATCCAAAATGGCCGAAAGGGGTAAATTTTTTTCATTCGGATTTTATTTGTTTTATACCTAGGGGTTTTTGGGTCGCTGATCTCAAATTTTATGTTGAAATTTATCAAAAATGGAAAAATGGTGGAAACAAATTATAGAAGAGTATTAAAGATATGATATTTTAATGGATTTATTAAAATTAACTCAAGATACACTTAAAAGCAAGAAAACAATAGTTTAGCTTTAATATTTTCTTCCTCTACTTCTTTCATTGACACTGCCGGTCTTGAATTAAGGCAACTATTTCCCCCACATTCAACACAAGCCGCCAAGCACTAAAGGCCACTTTTCCTACACCCACAAGCTAGGCCGCAACCACTTTTTGCAGTTGCAAAAGATAATTTTGAAGTTGTTTTGTGGAGCTGGTTCTTGAGTCATTAGGATTGGAATAGTATATTACGTACATACTGAGGTGGGAAGTGTTTCATTACTGTCGAGAGATTAAGTAGTTTACCCAGACGCGTTGCGTCGAGGTTAACTTTATCTCGAGACAGGAATGAAACTTTTCACCGAGGTATGTATACTATTTTTATTTAAAAAATATATAAATAATAAAAAACGTTCAATCAATTAAACATACCTGTAAGAGTTTAAGCAGTTACTTTTCTTTATACCATACATTGGAAGCATACAGTTTATATCAGCATTTTTTTATATAAATTTTTGCAGCCTCTTGTAAATCACTGCTATTTTCAAATATTTTGGCAAATTTATTCTTTCCTCTGTTAAAACATGCTGAAGTTGTGTCATATCCAGTTAAAGCATGTACAGAAAGAACATGTTCACTGCAATTGGGATACGCAAATTGTAGGCTTTTAGAGGAAGATATTTTTTTGTTTTCTTTATTTTTGACAAGTTTCCTTTAATACTACAACTATGTTTTCATTTGATGCATTGAGAGCTGTTGCAACTATTAACCGATCAGCATCACTTTCAGCTTAAGAACAGGGATATTATTTATAGCTAAAGTTTCTTTTAAAAAATCAATAAAACGACTTTTATGAAAGACATTTGCACCAGAAATTATTCTTGATAAAACTTTAAAAACCTGTCTCTTTCCAATCGAATATCTGGTGCAGTTTTCGTGTTTAGTCATCGGTCTCTTTCAGCAGTTTTTATTCCATGTTTCTGATAATTGCCAAAAACGTACAATAAAATTAATATAACTATCTAAAGTTACACCATACTGGTGATCAAGTTGTCATTTGTTTTTATGTAATAACATTCCTCCGTCGGTTACTAATAGCAAATCATTTAATTCGCTAATATCCTTTGGTAATTGTATAAAGAGGTAGTAGAAAACACATTTTTAGGCGTTCGAATTTATATGTATTTATATGTTATATTTAAATGTATTTAATCGATTTAAATTTAAGTTAATTTAACAATTTTAGAATTTTATTTGTGTATAATGTTTATTAAATGTACAGAATAAAAATTAACCTTTTAATGTTATGTTCAAAGCCCCTAGATATGAGGCAACGCGCAAAATTCAAAACAAAGCTATTTTGCCACTTTAAAGACGTTATTTTCCATTTTTGATAAATTTTAACATAAAATTTGAGATCAGCGACCCAAAAAACCCTATATGTATAGAAATAAAATCCGAATAAAAATTTACGCTTTTCCGCCATTTTGGATGCGCCATTTTCTGTTTCAGTTGAGTTTTAATGTCAAATTCATAATCAGCGACCCCAAAAACCCCCAGACGTGTAATAAAAATTTAAAAAAAAGAAAATTAAAAATTAGACCTTTGACGCCATTTTGTAGACGCCATTTTTTTAGACCAATTTTGAGGCCAGATTCGAACCTGAGAACCCAAAAACCTTATTTTATCAAATGTCAGGCAATTGTTTAAGTAAATAAAAGAGTTATAAATTTTTTTAATTAAGAAATAAAATTCGAACTAAAAAAATTGACCCCCATTTTGGATCCGCCATTTTTGATTTTAGTTGAGTTTTAATGTAATCATAATTTTCTTCTTCTTCTTCTTCTATGGTGCTACAGCCCGATTCAAGCCTTGGCCTCCTCCAATTTCTTCCTCCATCCATCTCTGTCCATTGCGCATGATTTCCAGTTTCGGACACCTAAGATCTTCCTTGCGTCCACGGCAACGTTATCTTCCCATCTTTTCTTGGGCCTGCCTACCGGTCTTCTACGTTCCATTTTTCCCATTAATGCTCTCTTAGGGATTCTTTCGTTTGTCATTCTGATTGTATGGCCAGCCCACCGCAGTCTATTTATTCTTATGTGTGTTTCAATTGATGCCTCTCCTAAGTGTTGATACAATTCATAATTACAACGTATTCTCCATACTCCATTGTCGTTTATAGGCCCTACAATTCTTCGTAGTATTTTCCTCTCGAACCCATTTACTGCTTCCACTGCTGCCTGATTGAATACCAAGATTTCGCTGCCGTAGGATAGTATTGGTCGTATGACTGTCTTATAACTCCTTATTTTTGTATTGCGATGTATGTCTTTGGTTTTAAAGGTTGGCAATAAGGCAAAATAAGCTTTATTCGCGAGAGTTACCTTTCTTCTAATCTCTCTTTCTTCACTTCCATCTGTTGTGATGCTTACCCCTAAGTATATGAAATGGTCAACCATTTCTAAATTGTCATCTCTGATAGTCATGTCCTGGAGCGGAATATTTGCTCTTGTTTGGACTAATATCTTTGTTTTATGACTATCATTAGTCCTATTTCTTTTGCTCCATCCTGTAGTTCTATGTATGCGTTTTTTGCCATTGTCATAGATCTTGCCATTATGTTTACATCATCGGCATATGCTACCATCTGAGTTGATTTATTATACAGTAGGTTATTCTTATTGACCGACATTTTTCTCACAGCATATTCCAGAGCTAGGTTAAATAGCATCGGTGCTAGTCCATCTCCCTGTTTCAGTCCTTGCGTTATATTTATTGGTTCTGTTAGTTGGCTTTGTATTTTAATGTGTACTTCCGTGTCAGACATCGTTAGTTTGGTTAGTCTCACCAATTTCATAGGTAACCCTAGTTCGATCATAATCTGGTATAGCTTATTTCTGTTGATGCTATCATATGTCTGGCGAAAATCAAGGAATATTTGATATATATCTGTGTCATGTTCCCAGCCTTTACTAAGAATCTGTTTGACTGTAAACAGTTGGTCCGTGGTTGATCTTCCAGACCTAAATCCAGATTGATATTCTTCTATTAAGTTTTCGATGTATGGTGTCAGTCTCTGGCTTAGAATATGGGTGAATATTTTGTATGTTGTACAGAGGAGTGATATGCCTCGATAGTTTGTACACTGCAGCTTATCACCTTTCTTATGTATTGGACATATAATGCTTTTTGTCCAGTCCGTGGGTATAATTTCCTCTCTCCATATCTGTGATATCAATGAATGTATTGTTTCTACTATTACGTTTCCCCCGCATTTTAGCAGTTCTGCCGGCAGCAGCGGTAATCATAATCAACGACCCCAAAAACCCTCAGACATCTAATAAAAATAATAAAAATAAAATAAGAAAATTGACCTTCGACGCCATTTTGTAGCCGCCATTTTGTTTGTAGACCAATTTTGAGGCCAGATTTGTAATCTGCGACCCAAAAAACCGTATGTTATCATATTTCAGGCAATTGTTTAAATAAATAAAAGAGTTATATTTTTTTTAATTAAGAGTATATTAAAAACACTTATTTTTTAATAACAATTGAAAAAATAAAAAGCACACCTTCTCGCCTATGTGGAACGTTTCTATGAACTTTTTCCGAAATAATGAAAAAAAAATTCAAAATCGGTTTTGAGTCAACAAAGTTAGAACTTTTTTCTTTAGTAAATGGACTATGTGATACACACACACAACTTCCTTTTACAGTGATCTTATAATTAGTCAACAATTTGATTTCTAATTTTTAAGCATTTGTAAAAAAATTTCAAAAATTATAAATTCTACAGAAACTGTACAAAATAATTAGTTGAAACGACAAATTTTCTCTAACATTTTAAACATAATTCAAAAATGTAATAATATACCAGGTTTTCTATTTAAAATAACAAAACTGATAGCGATTTTCAGTATAACCGGAAGTAATATCACAGTCAAAATATTGTAGTTGTAGTCGCATAAAATACATGGCCAAAGGTTCAGATTTTCAATTTTATTAGTTCTCTTAATGTGCCCAATAAAATAGGAGTTAAAAAGAACGAAAAAAGAAATTAAAAGAGGAATTCAACTGGAAAATTATCTATCTCAATCAATATGCATTAAAAATGTAATAAAAATTTAAAGTTTGAAAAAAATCGTTACAGCTGTTTTTGATAAAATCGAAAAAAACTGAAAAATTACAAGAGTAAACACCATACTTCCGGTTATGCGATTTTCTTCAAAAGCTTGCTGTCGCATCTACATAGTACACAAAACTTATATATGAAGTTTCAACGCCATACCTCTTTTCGTTTTTGAGATATTCTGTTCACACACAGACAGACAGCCAGACACACAGACAGACAGACAGACAGACACACAGACAGACCAATGAAAAAAAATATGTTTTTTGGGTTCAGGGGACTCTAAAACGTGAAGATCTGTTGAAAACTCAATTTCGAATTTTTGGGGTGAATCCAATACTTTCTTTATCGTAAAAAGAACTAATAGGATTAATAGAGCTCATAAAAAGCACTTTTTTTTCATTTAACCATTGCTGTATAAGTGTAATTAATAATCCAAAAAACAAAACTTGCTGTTTAAGGCGGCTTTGGAGAGCTCATAAATTTCCATAGTGGGTAAGGTAAATTTTCTTTTGCGCCTTGAATTTCATGTCTAGGCAACTTTAGATACACCTCTTTGCCTTCAATGGAAATGTCGAAAGCGGGTTATATCGCTAAGTACCTTATCTGTTAATCTACTACCTGTGAGGAACCTTCTATTTAAAACCAAGTTAGCCCAACACATCCTTACATTTGTTTTCGAATCACCAAATTAAATAATTTTAACTGAAATCTTTTGATGCAATTGATATGTTTTAATCAATAAGTTGGGGACTAATATAATTAACTATTTATAGACAGAATTCTTATGCTTTTCGCATAGGTAATTAGTAGACGAATTTGAAAACATCAATTACAATTATAAATGAGAGATGACTGCTACGCTAATGATCCTTATCTGTATTTAGTATCAGCTACTGAATTTCGCCCTTTGTTTGTACAGGTACGTATGCCAATTTAACCTGGTTATGACCAAGCAAGTAAACGGTATAAGGCGATCTTGCATTTTGAAATAACGATGACCCTAAAGTTTCCAGAATCAACTATTGTAATTTATTTCGCAAAGTGGAAAATGGAGCATACATATCTTTCGCATAAATAATTTTTAACAAAATACGTTCAAAGCATGAAAGCTTACATAGCTATATTTTTATAGTTTAAGTTCTATCAATTTATCCAAAACAAACTGCAAATACATTGATATACTTGACGTTTTTTTATGATGATTTATAGTGACACCAGGTATATTAAAAAAAAAAAGTGATTGACAGTAGTAATCAAATTACAGGAAAAAAGATAAACTTTTCGTTAAAGAATTCCTTCGAATGTAGATGTAAAGCTGCAGCTGTATCTTATAATACTAAAGGCAATTTTTTATGTAAAATTGAAACATCTATAGTCAGCGAAGCTCCTGGATATTTTACTAAACAACTTATTACGCCACGTCAAAAACAATATACTGCAAAATTGAACAGCAAACGTTAAGTACCTATAATGGATTATATGAGTAATAAATGTACAGTTAAAAAACCTCAAATAATTATGTATTTTAGGGAAATCTTTTAAAAGGCGAACTTTTGCTACAGTTGATGAAAACTACAGATTAGAAGTAGAAAATAAAGTAGAAGACATGGATTCTGAAGTTTATGAAAAAAATCTGTAAAAGGCTTTACCCAGAACTTACCTCATTGACATTGTGACACTAAATAATTTGAAAAATCAAATTAAGTTAGTAGTAAAAATTAGGGATGTCGTACCCGGTCTAAAATGAAACCCGGGTACCCGAAATATATAACAAAAAAGTTAGTGTATATCTGAACATCTGAGGTAACTACTATTTCATTCTTTTACGGCGCGAGTTTTAAGGTGTACTAAATTAAAATAGTACCTACTCACCAATTCAAATTGCAAGTCGTCTGTTATTCGTAAATATTTTCACACTTCCAAGTGCTATCAAATTCAAGTACGTGACTTTTTGTGCGAAATTGGTAGCAGCATCAACATCACACAGAGGATGTTTATTTTACTTCACCCATACTGACGCGAATTAATGGTAGGTACTATTGACGGGTTGAATATTTCCGTGAAGCAAATTTATTGCCTTATATGAAACAAGAAACAACATTATGTGGTATGGATGGGGTGATTCTTGTTATTACTGCATGGTTATGTTTTTCCATAACTTATTCCTATTGTTTTTAAGTTTTAATTTAAATAAATCCTGCAGCAGGGCGGAGCATCTGTCGCCGTGGGTTATGGTGTGACAGCTGCTGCTGTGGCCTGTGCTATTAGCTCGGGTGTTATATACAGAATTTGAACGACACCTTCGAATTTTTTTAGCATTTCCTTGCACCACTTGACGCGTGCCTGTTTTTGTTCTTCTTTCAAATTGTGAGGGATCCAACGACTACAAAGCTGCAGGACATGCAAATGATCGTGCAAAATCGTATGTATTTGTTTCGCAGCAATGCCTAAGGATGTCTCTATCTCACTATATGTCACATGCCGATCTGATAATAGTAATTTTTGTATTAAGTGCGCGAAATGAGTGTTTTTTTTATGGCGCGTGAGAATGTCAATTTTCGCTGAGACCGTTAGGTCGAGGCAGAAAAGTCATTCAAACGCGCCATAAAAACACGAATTTTGCCACGAAATACAAACAACGTTTTTTCTACAGCCGTCAGAATAACAGATTCTCTGCAACAAAATCATACGTATATAGCAAATAAGTAGAGTAATATTATTATGTACGTAACGTTTTATATGTGTTGTAACTAAGGAAATGGTGTTTGTAATAATAAATTTAAAATCTAGTGCGTAATAGTTATTTACTATACAAGTGGGATAACAGCATCATTAATATACGTGTGTGTAAGTTACATTTTATCTACTCTAGTGGTATAAGTAACTCATTACGTCACTCATTTGACACTATTTCAGTTACGTAATGAAGTTCATTACACAACTCAGTTGCGTAATGGTTTCATTACGCAACTGAGTTGTGTAATGGTTTCATTACGTAACTGAAATAGTGTCAAATGAATGACATAATGACATTTGCCTACTAAAATATTTTTGAAAATGACAGATCTGACATTTCTCTTAATGCACTTTTCTCAATTTTAGGCAGTCGTAGATAAAATTTTGTACAATACATGTGTGATAATGCATCATTAATATACTTGTGTGCTTACATACACGTATATTAATGATGCTGTTATCCCACTTGTATAGTAAATAACTATTATTTCCGATCTAGTGTGTGAAACGCAATTTCACGCACACTTATTGAAACGTTAATGTCACTTTTATGTGTCAGTTGTAGAAAAAATCATTTCACGCACAGCATCGATACTTTTTGCGACAACAGAGGTGGATGAACGACCTTCGCGAAGATAGTCATCAAACGTTGGTCTTCCACGCTTGAATTCTGCGAACCATTTGTAAACCGTAGTTTTGGATGGTGTTTCATCCCCAAATAATGAACTAAGTTTTTCTACACATTACTGCGGTGTTAAACCGTATCGACATTCATAAAAGATCATCACTCGAAGATCACGATTCGAAATTTCCATTTTTCACACAATTAGTATTCTGTCAAATTCTGTTGAAACGAAACTGCTCGGTTTGAAATCGAACTGTCAACTGAATTATAGATTAATAACGTAAAATTTTACGAATATGACAATTGCAGGACGCTGTCAATGCAAGGAGTACTCGATTCCGCGAACTTTAGCAGTGTACCTCGTATAGTAGTGTAAAAAATAATATATGAACCACTGTTGAGAAGACTATTATATCCTTGCACTTGTTTTGGTTAATTGGATTTTGATCATCATTGAATATCTTGGAGGTGCAACTCTTCTAGGATAAGCTCTAAACAGTTAGAACAAACTACATGTAAATCTATAATTTAATTATTGTTTTAATAAATTTAGAAATGGAAGCTGAGTAATTATTTAAAAATAACTAATGTATTGCTTTTTATTGGTAATTTCACTAAGTCAACACCCTTTGTTGCAATTTTGAAAACATAAGCCATTCACAAAAACAAAAAAAGATTAATTCTGTCTTACCTGACAATTTCCGTAAATTTCTAATTTCTATACAGGTAGCCGACTTCTACTAATAAAATAATAAGTTTCTGGTCAACAAATGTATTACAATGTTGTTTAAAAATAAAATAAAAGTTTTCGATACACTATTACAGAAGATAATTAATTTTGTCATTGTAATTATACCGAACTGTTACTCAAATTATTTTTGCATAAACTAATCCCGCTCAGTTGTATATCAGGTAAAGTTAATGACCTGTCAATCACTTATAATCCTCAGATAGTCAAGTTAGATGGGTTGCCTGAATTTCGAATATATCCTCGAAACCTCCTCCATGTGAAATACTGAATCGACGATTTTGTATAGTTTTTTCACGATTCTAATTGTAAATAATTATTTAATAAAAATCCCTCTCGACAAGTTATTATAAATTGCATTAACATTTTTACTTCGAGACAAAATTTTCAATTTGTTGGCGTAATTTTGTTATATCAACAAAACGTTAAAAAGTAATTAACCTAAATATACGGTTATCTAATAACTATAGGAAAAAAATCATCTGGAAGTACCAATTATATTGCAATTACCAACATACTAAAGCAAAGAGACATTTTCTAAATTAATTCCTATTCTTGTAATCGTGAGCAATAGTTTATCAATTTTGTGCTCTGATTCTCACAGTTCGCCGCGTCTGTCCTAAGAAGCCTTAACCTGCGCTGACATTCCGATGGGTATCCGATCTATAGTGGTAGTAAAATCGCAGCCAGACATGTCTCGGAAAGCATGTGAAGCCGCCAGTCATTTTGGTAACAGTCGTTAGGTTACATCAGAGACCTTCGTCCAACCTGGAAACTCTAACGCCTCGCCTCCTACTACAAGCCATATATATATATATTTATATAAACATATACATGTTCGTGCCTAGATGGAGGAAATCAGTTTAAAATTCAGATGGAGATTTATCAAGGTCTGGGAGAATGCGAATAGGGCACAGAGTGCAAATCCTGGCCGGGGTCAAGATTCGCACACGTCACCTCAGGCTCGGCAGTTCAGCAATGTGCTAATACAGTACTCTGAAACAGATAAGTTACGCGACTGCTTAACATGTATCACTAGCTTTTCATATATATTCCACATAAACTAGCGCAGAAATCATCGTGATAGGTTATGTATAGCTCTCGATTGATCATGTTTACATCCAAAAGGCGTAACATACTCGTATTTTACACAAGTTATATAGTTTCATGAACTGAAATAAATGTAATAGACATTTTGAAAAAGCATGAGTATGAGCTTTGGAGGTTATCCCCGTACCATTGTCAATATAATCTAATTGAACTGGTGTGAGTTTTTTTGTTTTTTTTTTAGAGGTTTTGGCTTAATCTATTAGATATTCGGCCAGCTCTATGTTAGGGTTGTAACCTGGTGGAAAATGTAACTTAATTATTTTTTTTGCTTAATAATGTATTTATATTTTCAGTTGAATTGCTGATAAAAAGTTGACGAGAGACTGGAATATTGTCATTTTGTTGGTCCAGAGTAACGAAACAATACTTATTGGCAGTTGGAGTTCGTTTTCTAATAAGTTCTTCATTAATGAACTTCTTGCGACGACGTACAGTGGGCAGTTTAATACAATGTGATTTATATCGGCTACTATTTGATCGCAGTTATCACATTAAGGACTGTCTTTAACATGTATTCTGTATAGGTGTGCCGGAAAGCAGCTATGACCTAGTTTTAACCTCGAAATGGTAGAGGAAAATTGTCGATGCACTGTATGAGTATTAATATATGGGGAGGCTTTCGGTAAATACGGGTGAATTAAGGCATACTGCGTATTGGATACATCTGTAAATTCCTTCCACCTATTTTTAAATTGATTTTTGCAATTTTGTTTAAAGATCGTATTTAAGTCATTTTAATATTTAAGTGATTTTTGGGAACTTTAGTCAGTCTATCAACAATTTCGTTTCCTAAGATTCCTGCGTGGCCTTTGGCCCATACAAAAACTACTGTCGTTTTATGTGTTTTAAGTTTGACCACTAAACTAATAATATCAGCAACAAGCGGATTTTTCAAATTTGTTACATTATTGTTCTTAATTGCTTTGAGAATTGACATAGCGTTTGATACTATAACAATTCTCGTAAGATTCCTATTCAGACACCACTTAAGACCTTCCACTATGGCAACTGCTTCCGCAGTTTTTTGAAAACATAAATTCTCAGCCGCTTTGTGTAACTCTTTTTCTGCAACCACTGTAAAAGTGAATTTTAGATGGCAATGGCAATCTTCCGGTTGAAAATATTGCTCCATTCGTTATTGCGTTGGGAATTAGAAGTATCTAATAAAGAATTAGATAACCATATCGATTCTGATTTGTATTCTTTTGGTAAAATAATGGATATGGAATAAAGAATTCATACATCGTTCTTAAACAAATATTTCAAATTTGTACTTAATTAGGACGTGTTGTGTAATATGTTTTGTATCGTCCGTTTCATGAATACTATTTTACATTTTTTTTTAAAACTTATATATAATTTTCTATTGTAAGCATTACCTACATTAGAAATTATTAAAGAAAATATTTTCTTCATATGAAGAACAAAATAGGAAGAAATATCTACGCTGTACCAAACCAAACAATGCAAAAGGACATGTAAGTTTCAAGATAAATAAAACTTTTTACATTCTCAATGATCAAGTAACC
This sequence comes from Agriotes lineatus, assembly GCA_940337035.1. Classification (NCBI taxonomy): domain Eukaryota; kingdom Metazoa; phylum Arthropoda; class Insecta; order Coleoptera; family Elateridae; genus Agriotes; species Agriotes lineatus. The sequence goes on along the minus strand of CALNHX010001257.1, from coordinate 109,974 downwards.
TGATTGGTAGTAAATTTTAAAGCAGTATGTGTCTGTCATGGGTGACAGTGACATTAATTATTTGTTAGGTGAATACTGGTTTCCTTTCATTAAATACTTATGTTTAATAAAACATTCATATGCAGCAGAATATAAATCATTTTTAATGCCTATTAAAGTATAAATTTAGCTAAATATAACTATAACATTTTGCTGAATGCGTAATCAAATCCGTTTGAATAAAGATTGTCTAACTGAATTAAATACTCACTTATAATACCATGAGTAGTAAAAGTTATGTCGACTATTTTTGCGGTGGTGTCACGAATGTCCATTGCGCTTTGGTACGATTAGGACGAGTGCGCTAGCAATGGACATGAGTAGTGATACCACCGCAAAAATAATCTACTTAACTTTGACTAAGAATGGTATTCGAGGGACTATTTAATGAACCAAACTACTTTTTCATATTAGTTTTCAGTAAATCTAGCAACAAACTACGCAATTTCTATAGTAACAGGACACTAATATTGACTTTTTCTAATAAAAATCGCATTTGTTAAAAATAGTCACTTGAATACCTTCTAGGAAGATATATCCGCTGATATTTTTTTGATTGGTCAAGAAACGTCAGGATTCTGGATTGTTATTGGTCACTTTTTGACAGATGACAGGTGAATTGAATAGTCTCAGTTTATTTATTATTATATGGCATTACTTCTACTGTGATTTCATAAACCAGCAAGGTTTCATAACAATAAAAATCATAAATATAAAATCTGAGCCTCGCACTGAGAAATTTATGTATTCGCACTATTACAAGGAAAAGTTGCGGTTCATCATCCAGTACTAAAACAATTATTTGCTTAACTTCAAAGGGCATCTCTTCCATTAATGTTAATGTCTAACGAAAGAAGGCCATTCAATGTATGCGATATGTAGTTCAATCAGGGATCTGATTATTTGCTTCAATGTAGACACGAAGATACGTGCATATTATGTAGATTAAGAATTCATCACTCTACAATGTTGCAGAAAGAACCTCTGAATAGTCCTTATGTTTCTAATACCCCCCTCGTCTAAAGACGAAGAAACTATAATCGTAAAAAATTACCTAGATAGCCTAGATGACGAAAACCATGTCATCTTAATTTTTTCTGTCCGTGCATCTGTCTGTCTGACTGTGTGTCTGTCTGTCTGTGTGTCTATTTGTCTGTCTGCCTGTCTGTCTGTCTACCTGTAGTCTATATAGCTCAAAAACTATTCGTTGGGGGAAGGCGATTGTTTGCATACGGATTAGACGTCTACCTGGCTTGAATCGGAATATACCTTCGGTCAAATATTTCCAGGGTGAGCACTCAAAAAATAAGATGGTGTTTATTTTTGCTCAATAATGCATAATAGGTAATTAATCTATATTTTACTTTAGCTATTCAAATTCAATAATTTAATTTCATTTCTAGAATTTCAAATGACTAGTTAATATTGTGCTTTTTTGTTCAACCATTAATTATAATTATCCAATTATTCAATGCTGTTAGGTTTAGTGAGAAGGGTATTATATGCTTATTCGAAATTAAGTTACTTTGAACCTTAACCATTTCAGTATAATATTTTTACAGTAAATAACACTTTCAATATTATTTAAATAGGCAAGTAGTCTTTCTGTTATTGTTTACTAGCTCAATTAAATCATTTTATGTTTTATAAACATATATCTGCATAGCTGGTCTCAATTACTTTGCACGGACACCTCAAACTTTTAGTAGCTGGCTACGGCTGCTGTACAGGCCTTCTTCCTGGACTTGAGATGAGAAATTGTGCCTGGCTAACATCTTCTGCAGTTCGTAGCAGCACTACAATCTTAAACACCAACGCCTACTGCACACCTCCAGCACCTTTCGATGTCGCTGTCTCTACCTGTGGATGCTGTCCCACACTGCAACAACCTGTACTTTAACTTCATTTATACGTTCGTCTTTTATCTTATGTGCAACATGTATGTGTTTATACAACTTTTATTATTTTTATTCAAATATTCAATTATAATTGTATTGGGTTTTATTAGTTTGCACCAATATATAATTCGGCTGTAAATATGTTTGCATTTTTTTCTTGTTGATCTTATTATTAATTTATTGTTCCAATAGTATCATGCTATGTTCAATATTTTATGTCTATCGTTTACTTGATCTACAAACTACACTGTAGTTTTCCTATTCTTTGAATTGCATCTTCTTCATTAAATATAAAATCATCTTATTTGACCCAAATACTAATTCACCTACTTAATTCTTAAATACTGATTTATAATCGGAACCTATACCCTTAGTTGTCAATTAACTCTGCCTAGAGTAACTTAATAACGCTGTATGAATTACAATAAGGATTTAATAGTTAAACATGCTAATCTTGCCATCTGAAATTATTCAATTAGTCCAAACTAAAACTAAGCAAGACTAGCGTTCAGGTGCAATACCATAGCATAATACTGGGGTGCAGTATCATCGCAATATACAGGGTAAACACTGTAAAATAGGCAGAATTGCATATTTCTTAGAAATATATTTGGCATATCAGGGCGAATTTGTAGGTGTTCTTGGTTCAGTGTCTTAGTACACCTACAAGCACCAATCTTTTAGTAGCCTTTCAAAGATTTGACTCTATCATATTAAGGTTTCTGTCGTCGGTTGCAATACTCTGGGTTGTTCCGAGTCTTTCGGCATTATTAGGCTCATAATGTTTAAACGATCTTTATTCCCCAAGTTTTCTGTATGTACCTGTTTGGATAAGTACTCCATATAAAAACGCTTTGCTTCGAAAACATATCCGTCTACTTTCTCATAGAGAAACTGTATGTCACGATATTCAGTATAATTTCGCTTATTTAATAAAATTTGTAAAAATTAACAAAATACAAAAAATTCAAGAAGTTCAAGCACAATTCTTAATGATTGTCACAAGCTATAACTCTACCACCGTCATTTTCGCTGTATTATTTTTGTTGTATTATTTTTGTTTTGTTTATATTTTTAAGGTATTCTTCTTGTGAACGATACCTTCTGGCTTTATATTGTAACCAACTATTAGTCAACGTCAATGACAGATTCCTATAAGCACTTTAGATTTTATAAAATAGTATATACCCCCGCGAGTTTTCGAGCACGACGGCGTAGCCAGAGTGCTCGAAATGGAGCAAGTGTTTTAAAGACCAGTTATCCACGAATACTGTACGCTCTTTTTTATTACACCTGCAATACTGGAAATAAATTACGCACTAAAAACTTAGAAATATTTTTGTCGTGATAAATCGAGAGGGCATAAAAACATTGCTACTATAGTTACGAGTCGTTTTGTTGACAACCTTTAAAGCTCGGCGAGCTTTAATCGCCTATTTTCGCACGCCCAGGCGTGCTTTAAATGGCGATTCCGATGCAGGTATAATAAAAATAATAATTAAGTACTGATTATTAAACCATGACAACCCTGAAATAACGGATTTACCTTGTCAAATGCTATGCAATCGGAAATTCTTCTTATCGATGCGCTATTCAAGTTGTCGCTGAAAAGTCACCAGATGTTATCGCAACTCGTAGAGCAATATCTACAGCTTCAAAATCGTTCTTTTCTATGCTTTTTATTTTTTTTTTAAATAAAGGAAGTATTGGATTCACCCTAAAATTTCGAAATTGTTTTTGTTCATTGCTATGTCTGTCTGTCTGTCTGTCTGTCTATCTGTCTGTCTGTGAACAGAATATCTCAAAAACAAAAAGAGATATGGCGTTGACACTTCATATATAAGTTTTGTGTACTATCTAGATGCGACAGCAGGCTTTTGAAGAAAATCGCGTAACCGGAAGTATAATGTTAATCTTGTGATATTTCAGTATTTTTCGAATTTTTCAAAAACTAATGCTCTATTTTGTACGGTTTCTGTAGAATTTGTAATGTTTGAAAATTTTTCATGCTTAAAAATTAAAAATAAAATTTTTGGCTAATTATAAGATCACTGTAAACGGAAGTTGTGTGAGTGTATGGCACCAAATTTTTTATATACAAAAACTATTTCTTGTTCGGCAATATGTATAAACATGGTCCAAAAAATGCACAGTGAACTTAATGAACAAAATAGTTCTAAAATTCATGCTATAAATTAATAGGTTTATTGAAAATCTTCAAGTAAGTCAATATTTGTCCTTTTAAGCCTAGTTTTGTTGATATCTGACTTTATTGAAACTTTTTTCTTTGTTTTAAAGTTTAAATTTAAAATGCTCATTTCAAGACCACATTGAATATCTCTAAATGTGACTACCTAGATATTTAACAAACAGTAGCGTTTTTGATGAAATTGATGTGAACAGATAAAAATACAAAACTTGTTTATATATAGCTTTCATAATAGATGCAAGAAATATTATTTGAAATGGGATTTGACTTTGAAGTATATAAAATTGTTATTCGAATTTATATGCATTGATAGGTATCTGTTCTCAATATATAAATTGGTAAAACGGATACTGCAAAAAAAATAGGTTTAAAAAAAGCGTTTGCAATAAAACTATAATATTAAACCGCAGAAGACTTTATAATATAGTGAAGTTCAAGCGACGCTCAATTCATACATATTGCTTCAGTAATACAAAAGGGTTGCAGCGAGCAAATACGAAAGTCAAATCAACGTCGTTCAATCAGCCCACACAAACAATACTTGAGGAAGTTTCTGTATCGTAAATTTTGTACTGCTGTAGGGGGTACTAACATACCAAACGTGCTTGATGCAAAAATCTGTCTGCACGGCATAATCTGAATATATTGTCAGTACGTTTTTAGCTCGGCTCTATTAATATTAATTTACCGTACTTCTTTGGATATGAATATTAATACTACTAAAAGGAGATGAGACTGGTGTTTAGATATAACACAATTTATATCTTTTATTACAATACTACCAATGTTTTAGTTTTGACGGCAACAGCTTTTAAACTTTCGATACATATTAAACTATACTTTTCCTTAACTGACAATCCTGACATTATTAACTATTTATAATATATGTTAATTGCACTCTAAAGATGCTTCCCCTTAATATATGATTAAATATGCAAAAGAGTTGACCGTATTTGCAATTTAATGATATCAATAAATAAAAATGTTTTGCCAAAGTTTCCGATTTTCTTTTTCTGTGGCTGCTATTGATTCTGTTATGGTAGTCCGTAAATTTTAACGTAGTCGTTAAATTTAAGTTTATAGCCTGGTTGTTGTAAGCGATAAGGCAATTTGTGTTGATAGATATGCTTTTTAGCGTTGAAAGAAAAGGGCAAAATAAAAAATAATGGCTGAAATAAATCCGGATAAATTTACGCTGTTGGAAATACGATGCGAAGCTACTGCGGTTTCCAAGTTATTAACAGTTGCTGATTGCAGATATCTTCCACTTTATACGATTTTCCAAGCAACTTAAAATTCTGTATATGGCTTGTAGTTGGTGAAAAAAACCTAGATCTTAGTTTAGCGATGTCTATCATATTCGTAAGATTAGAGAAGATAATATTTTACGAGACATTTACTACTGGCGATCGTAGACGCACTTTTTTCAACACAATGCGAAATAATTTTTTTATTATTGTGACTAGCATAATATTTTTTTGCTATAAATCCAGTAAATGCATTTATATAGTAAGGGTTATTAGATGTTTACGAAAGGATTACCGTCAAGAATCAATTACTGATCATTTGCTTTGCCTTACTTATTACTGTATGCGCGGTAATTTAAGGATTTCAGTCCGGTAATCGCAACATTACAGCACCGATCACTGGAAGTTCTTACAGCAACAACTTACCTAACTCGGATATTCCGTTTACTGTGCTCAAATCAGTATTGTAAACAATGAAATGTGACGCAATATGCAATAAAATGTATTATATTCTTTACATTGTATTTCTAAGAAGTTTTAGTTACAACAGTTTATAATGGTTTAACTGACAATTTTTCTTGGGAAGACACTCGGGCAACCCAAAAAATTTTCATATCAACAAGATCGTGTACACCGTCGTTCACTCGAAGTGGATCACTTAAAGAAACTAATTTCAACGAAATTTTCATAACTTTTTCATCGCAAAATGCAGTTTGTATTATTGCTAGTAAACGAATTAACTATTGTTCAAAAAGTTTCAAATATAGACATGTAATTTTTAAGTCATATAATTTTTAATAAGTAAGCGCCAAGTCAACAATGCATAAACCTGCAGTAAAGTAGCTTGAAAATTAAAAAAAAAATTAATTAACACTACTTCAAACAATGCCACTACTTCGATTAGACTCTACTACAAGGTATTCATTGTTGACATAACGCTTACCTTTCAAAAATTGTATTACATAAAAATGACATGTGTCTTTAATTTTTTACGCCATCCATTTCAAATGAACGGCAGTGTATATAGGTTTCATTGACTAACGTCTACAGCCTGAAATAACGTATATTATTGAAAATGACGTTTCTAATCGGCCTACTTGGAAATGCTCAGAAGGTTGAGATCTTCTACCTCAATAATAACGCGGTCCAATGTTGGAATTGTTCGCTGCGTAATAAAAATGGCCGTGGAAACCTCCAAAGTCATGCTGATAACTTCTGCGGGGAGGATATCACTCATAAATCTTCTCTATTTGACGTCATATAAGCTTTTATGCACTTTAGCTTTCTTTTCCGTTGTCGTGATTAAATCGTCATAGTACATTTTTTCCTTAAAATTACACATCACACTTCAACCAAATAATGAAATCAAAGGAAAACAATCAATCTTTTACATAGTTATATTACCTTCAACTATTTTTCCTTGCTTCTGAAGGCAACTAAACGTAGAAACAATCTAAATTATTAATTTGTTTTAACAACTAAAGTTCTTCTATTTACTTATTATTGCTAAACAATTTAACACAGTATATTGTATTCATAATATCGAATTTTGCGTTAGAAATCGATTTCTGTTATTATTCAACGAAAAGGTAAAGGTGGCTATGGAAGCCAAAGTTTACTTTCTAACATTTTTTCATAAATTTGTCTTACTTTAGTTTTCTAAATGGATAAATATAAAATGGGATTATTTTTCAATTCAAGAGCTGGTGATAATTACATTTATTTTGGCAAAGTGTGAAAAAATTGCGGACTTGTTAGTAGAGTATATATATATTGCAAGTGTTTATAGCCTCAAATCGTAAGTATTAAATGTTTTCTAGAACCTTACTTTATTAATCGGAGTTAGCGCCAGCCTCCCCTACTCGGGGCTTTTGTGTGCTTAATGCCACTGTATTTCTTTTTGGTTTTACTTCCCTCGTCTGAAAGATGAAGGAAGTATTGTAATCACGAAAAAATCACCTTCCGAGATTTTTCAGATCTTCACGTTTCAAGGTCCCTAGATGACGAAAAAGTTGTTTTCTCAATTCGGTCAGTCCGTGTGTTGGATGTATAGCTCAAAAACTATTTATCGGAGGAAGACGATATTTTGCATACATATTATATATCTACCTCCCATGAAACCGTGTAAGGGTGAGCACCTTAAAAAATAAAATTTTGTTTATTTGTGTGTTAATTTTGAAATAAAAGAAAGTAATAACTTTCACATAGGTCAGGCATTACATTTACCGAAAATAAGACTCAGCCGATAAAGGATAATGTCACAAAGGAGTAAAAATGTTTCAACCATTACACCGTGTTCTTCAGAGACGCGCGCTCCGGACTTTTTCCGAAGAGACGTGGTAGCGCAGATGGAATTTCGCTGTGCTTATACCCTCTGCGGGAATTCCGTTAGGATCGAGCATTCTGCATAGCTGCAGATGCGGCGGGTTCAAACCTCAGCGCCATACATATTTTTTGTTTGAAAATGCATTTAATATATTAGAAACGTGAAGATATTTGTACGCCTAACTTAATTTGATTTTTAAAATTATTTAGTTTCACAATGTTAACGAGGGAAGTTCTGAATAAAGACTTTTACAGAAATCTGTAAAAGGCTTTACCCAGAACTTCCCTCGTCTACATTCTAACACTAAATAATTTTAAAAATTAAATTAATTTAGGAGTAAAAATATCTTCACGTTTCTAATAAATTAAATTAATTTAGGAGTAAAAATATCTTCACGTTTCTAATAAATTTTCAAATAAAAAATCCGTTACTGTGGAGAGATTTGAACCGTGGCGCTTGCGACTGCAAACAAAGCGCTTTGGCCAATTTCTAACAACGCTATGAAGCGCTGTTAATGTCGTTTCGTTAAGCAGGCTTAACCTTCACGCCGGGCATGTCTTAGTTTTGTGTGCGAAATGCGTTCCAACTAAATCAGGCAATGGAAAGTTAATTATATTTTTTACATCAATAAGTCAATGCAGATGATTCTTCCACTAAAAATTCCTTGGTTCTTTCTGACACATTTCATACGCTGGATGTATACACTTATCTTTAATCGTTTCCAAAATACGTCGATGCTAAAGTTTATCCTGCTTAAAGTAATTTTGAGATTAATTTGATATCATCTGAATGTCGAAAGAATAAGAAGCTTCCCACTAGTTTAAGAATCATCGAGAAATATTCTAAACTACGCTTGTAAATGCGATGTATGCATAAAATTCCTCTATTTTTTCAGCCGCAGCTGGCGAAAAGATGTGCGCATTATGCGGCTCCCAGCCTAAAAATCAAATTAAGGTAGGAGTAAAAATAGCTTTACGTTTCTAATAAATTAAATAAATTTGCAAATACAAAAAACGTTACCGGTGGTCGAATTCGAACGGCAGGCGGACCGCGAGTGCAGTCCCAACGTTTAGTGTGATATCATAAAGGAAACGCGCAATTTCTACCTGAGCCACGGAGAACCGGCCTCTCCAATTTCTCCTTTGCAACTATATTTAGTAACGTGCTAATTGAGAAAACCTCTTTTTCGTCATCTAGGGACCCTGAAACGTAAAGATCTGGAGAAATTGCTTACTTGTTAGTAGAGTGTATATTGCAAGTGTTTATAGCCTCAAATCGTAAGTATTAAATGTTTTCTAGAACCTTAGTTTATCAATCGGAGTTAGCGCCAGCCTCCCCTACTCGGGGCTTTTGTGTGCTTAGTGCCACTGTTTGTTTTTGTTTTTTATCTGATTTCACTTGTCAATAGATTTACTTCACGTCTGTAGTTCTTGTGTTCATGTTTGTTGTTTCTTATGTCAACTATGACTGGACTTCTAAAGCTTTTGTTTTTATGTGTACGAAGAGTTCAAGTGTTTCAAATGTTAACAGTGCTTGTTTGTTATTCCTTTAAATATAATTGCTGAAAAGGAGTACACTTTTTTAATGTTCAAATTCGAATGTTTAAAAAACCGTTGTATTTAGGGCAATGAAGTAGATTATCAGAAGAAAGCGCCATTAAAAGGGCATTAAAAAATACAAAAATATTCCAATGAAAAAATCGAAATGACTAAATATGCAATTTTGAGCACTCTGTATTGTATTGATATTCAAAGACACTAAGACAGCAATTCACAACTTTTTTCGTAACATTTTCTGTTACAGCATCTGACTGAAATTCAGATTTTTTAAATCGTTAATATTTCTTTTCATGTTTCCATTTCGACGCAGAATTGTTAAGTTACCTAAATAAATCCCATTTAAAGAAAGTAAAATTGGTTCCCCACGTTTTTGTAAAGCATCCTGTATAATTAAAAATTATTTTAGCTATATGCACTATCTTAGTACCTACCTACATCTACATCGTTGCCGGACCCTGTACAGGGTGCCGTTTTTCGAGTTTATCAGAATTTTTTAAAATTTCTGTCACCTTTTTTTAAATTTCGTAATATGCTTGAAAATTCTTAAGTTTTTAACCGTTTTCAACCATCGACTTTACTTTTTCTTCTAAACATCATATTAGGTATATTGTTACGGTATTAGTTCATTTAAGTTTTTTCGGTTAGGATCCATAATTCTACATTTTTTTAATTTGTATGTATGATTATAACGGAATAGAATACTCCGCTTCACAATGCTTAAAGAATAACTATTTACTTACTTCCTTTTTAAATACGTTTCTCAATAAATAAGGACACGTCATTAAACAGCGCCTGGATAGATCGTTTGACCTGTTATTTTATGCTTTACTATACTACTTATGGGTATTTTATGATTAACGTTTGTCCACAACAGATCAGTGTATCAGTTACTACTGCATTATATTGCAAATCTCGTCAATAATGACTTTATTAAATAACGAATAAAAAATATATTTTTCTGTTGATCGTTTATTTATGGGTTTTGTTAATGCATACAGAATCGTTCATTAATAGCCCTCATTATTAAATGATTTTTTATTAATTAACGGTTTTTAAAAATCTGTATATTTTGGTGGCACTGTAAGTCTATGTCAAACCTGCTAACCTCGAATTTGATATAGACTTACAATGCCACCAACATAAACAGTGCCAACCTAAGAAAAAAAATCGCAACCATTTATGATCACCCGCTACCATTAATGTCAAAACTTTAAGTGACAAATTCTTTTCATGGAATAAAATTAGATTTTCTTCAAATTAATAATATACGGTCAACGGAAAAATACTGTAATTAACTCCTATGTTAATCGGCGATTAATAATCTCTAAAATAAATGCCCGAGAGCTAGCGAGCGCGTTAAAATGTCTCAATTATTAATCGCTCGCATTAACATACTTGTTTGTTAAATAACTATTTACTCTTACTCGTATTAATGTAGTTCATTATGTCTGCCATGCCAAATTTGCAGTTTTGTTTTGAAGCGCTACACACGTTCAATATTTAAAATTTAATACGGACAAACTCTATAATAAATAATAGTTCGAGTAACAAACAACTTCAAGAGCAAATTCTTCGATATTAGTTTAAATAAAAAAATAAGCGCAGGTCAGCAATTAGAACAAAGTATTAACTTAGACAGAATGGGAAGGCTTTTATTATATTATTATTATAGTGGGAATATTTCTGTTATTTCAAAATACTACAAATAAAAGAAACGAACCCGGAAATGATGGTTTAAATGTTCGGGATATATTTTATGAAAATGATGGATATTTTTAGTTGACGGAAATAACTACTTATCAATTGACAATGCTTTTATGGGTAGCTATTTTATCATACTAAAAAATGTATAATGCTGGGCACCCAAGGCTAAACGAGGCTAAACGTTATTTATTATTATCATGTAGATACTAATAAAGCGAATGTATAGGGAAGAACCTATATTTGTACGTAGCTCCAAAAAAATAATATCAATAAAGACGTGTTCCAGTGATTAATGCAAATAAATCGCCTTATTCTTCATAAAAAGCAATATATGTATCCACAAAGGAATCTGAATGGTGCCGAGATTTCAATCAACTACAATAGCGTACTCTTAAAATAGCCTATTTAGATATTTTAACTTGACCAAATGAAAGTTAAATGAAAGTATTCGAGCAAGAACCTAGTCATTTTCCTCAACATCTTGATTTATGTGTTTGTTTGAGAGTACGTTAATGAGCATAGTAGGTTTAAAACCGAGACTGAGACAATGTAATAATGTTGACCTGAGTACTATTAAACTTTGCAAGTCAAGCACGCTAAAAATCTTACGGTCAAGGTTATAAACAACGTGAGGTTAGAATGTAGGTGTGTGAAACCACTTGTGATGAAATCATGGTTTTGTACCTGTCTGAGATATAAGAACAGTTAGATTCCATTATCGTGAACATCGTCATAACAAAAAGAAATTGTTTCATTATTTTAGATGAACTGTCCTATGATTTAAAAATTTTGTCTAAACTGAATGTTGATTGATTATATTCGAAACGATCAAAATATGCCCTAGAGATGTTATTCTTTTTATAAAGTAATCCATCATTTCGACATTTACAGTGCAGGGTTTTCTATAATAACTGAACGGTTCTTATACACGATGTTTCTAAACTATATAACCCGAGCGACTACAATTAAAACTAATACCTAACCTTCCACGTTGATTATTGTTTAAGGAAATAATGCAACCTATTAAAGGGCGTAGGGCCAAATTTACTTTTTTCCTTAAATATATAAGACGAATATTTGAAAGAGAATAGCTAAGCAGTTTTATGTAGTGGAAACAGTTTTTTATTTCTGAAGCTTTAAAAACAATGTACTAAATAGATTACTGTATTTTAAATAAAATAATTGCAGTTAATAGATATTTGTAATACAAGTGGGATAAGAGCATTATTAATATACGCATGTGAATTTGCACAACGGGGCGATAGGGCGATGGAGTGGAGAATTAATAGCATCCCGTTTGTGCTACGATAAGTTAACTTATCTGCTGTAAACTTTCGTCTAAAATCTCGTCATGCTGTATATAAAGACTTTAGTAATTAATGGAGATGATATACATTCGAATAATTTATTATAATATAACTTGCTATATTTATTTAACATATCTTGCAGCCAACTAGACTTTAGTTTCTCAAATTAAGTAAAAACCATGTATATTTTAAGAAAAATATGTGTAACAAATATTTAAAAAAATATATTATCAGTAAGGACTGGTATCCGAAAACTGCTTTTGTTGAACAGTAAGTGATAAATCATTTATATTTTAAGAAAAGCCAAACGTGAGCTTAAAGATTAAGTAGTGTGTTATTTGTTAAAAAGTACTTAACAATTACTTTTTCAAAGTAATTAATTACTACATTCAATTACTCAGTTGCTTTAACTAATTAAATTACTCTAAAGTATTTAAATTACTGGACAAGCATTTGAATTACTTGTGGAAATTTAATTTTAATTTAATTATTCGCAGTAATTGAATTACTTTCTGGAATTTAATTACTAAATTACTGACCTTGATTGGGTATTAAGTCTCTAAAACGCAAAAAGGAGATAAAGCTTGATTAAGTTACATGTTAGGCAAACTACAGTTCCTGGATCAATATAAATGTAATTTAGGTCTCACTGCTACATCATTGTTTCTTAATAACTGGGCATATTATGGGGTACACAATACCCTGGCGGGCATTATGAATTATTATGGTACGTGAATGGTCAGAAATGACAAGCGTCAAATTTCTGACCAACCACGTACCTGGTTGTGTCGACGTTTTCACAGCAATAATTGATCATCCAATATAAGCTTTCTAATCCATATTTTGTAGGTTATTAAGAAACACTAGTAAGACATAAAATTTTGGATGCACCACGGGCATTACTTGTTTATACCCTCAGGCGACTTTCAAATCCTCGGGCTTGTAAGCGTATCGCCCTTTAGCGGACATAAACATCTTTATAAACCCTTGAAACATAAATAACTATTATGATTTCTTATAACGAGTTGGATAACAGCTAGATTTGTGCACGAGTAATTTGGTGCAAGCGCGGGTGTTTGTAGATGGGATATGTATGTGTTGTTTCTTGTGCAGTACAGGCCCTTCAGGATGTAGCATGGTAGCTTGCTAATAATAATTGTGTAAGAAGTAAACGTATGTCAGCGGTAAGTACAGATTACAAAGTAAGGTGCGGTAAACAATTTTTTTTCATAACAATTGACAACAAATAGTTTCTTACACAATCTCGGCTCATAATAATTAATTATTAATATAAATGTGTTTGTTTAGAGTGATGTTCTAGCACATGGCTATCTAAAAACTACTAAATAGAATATAACAACGGTTTCTAGAGAAAGTAATTGAAAAAGTAATTGATAATTGAATTACTATTTAATATGAGTAATTGAAAATCTGGTAATTCAATGACTTCCTTGGGCAGTAATTAGTAATTGGTAATTAATTACTTTTTAAAAGTAATTTACCCAGCTCTGATAATGGGTGGCTAATTTGCTACCGGAGCTGGGCAATAATTAATTTCTTTGTAATTGAATTACTAACTCAATCCATTTTTGTGGATTTGTCTTGGAATTGAATTAATTTCCAAAATACGGTCATTGTAATTGATAATTACCATTTTTGTTAAAAACGACTTGACAATTAATTTTTGAAAGTGATTAATTACTACATTCAATTACCAAATTACATTTGAATAATTAAATTACTTTAACATATTAAAATTACTTTATTTGAATTACTGATAACTGAAATTACTCGCTGTAAATAAATTACTTTCTGATAATTCAGTTGTTAAATTACAGCCCGCGAGTGGGTGTGCATGCATGAAATGGCACTAGGGCATAAGTATAACTTATGAATTCTTATTATTAGTTGGAGAACAGCTAGATTTGTGCACGAGCAAAGAGATATTTGGTGCAGGTGCGTATATTTGTAGATGAGATGTGCATGCGTTGTGTTCTGTTTAGTGTAGGCTGTGTAGGATGTGGCATTGTTGTTTGCTAATAAATATTGTGTAAGAAGCGAAAAATATATCTACCGTAAGTACAGATTACAAATATAGTATATTCGTATATAAATGCTACTAAATACAAATATATGACAATAATCGCTAGTGAAGGTAATTAAAAAAGTAATTCAAAGTAATTCATGTTATACAATTAAAATTGCTAGGTGATTTAATTACTATGTCATTTGCGTAGCTGAAGGTGTAGCAATTCAATTGCTTCATTGGGCGAAAATTGGTAATCGGTAATTAACGTTTTTTAAAGTAATTATTCCAGCTCTGCGGGCTGCTACATTTTAAAACAATTCAAATTGGACATAAAACTAAAATTTTGTAAATAAATAAATTAAGCTAATTCTTTAACTTTGTTTTACTCAAGTTTTTTACGTTACGAATCCTCAACCAATTCTGGAGTAATTATTCGGTTATAAAAATTAGCAGCTTTCACTTGGGTTTTGTTGTTCCATAAATACATAATTCCGATTCGGTCATTCTTGCTACGTGCCCATAAATAAATCTATAAACAATAAATTATGTCGTATTGCTATTACATATTTTTTTAAAATCAAGAACCCTATTTTTTTCAAAATACTTAAATTATGTAGAGTATTACGCATATAAAACAATTGCATCGAAATATTGTGTTACATATACTATAATGTGTAAGCATTGATTGTAGGCATATCGTAGTTATAAGAAAAATAAATAAATGCTGAGTTGTACAAGAATAAAGATATCTAAACAGCAATCTGAATTAAATAGTAGTAATGCAATATGCTATTTATTTGAAAATGTTAAACTTGTACCTAAATATATCAAACAAATCCGATCAATATACTAACTATAATTTAAAAAGAATTAGGAGAGAAGGTATACTACAGGATGTACTCCCTGATTTGACTAAATATTCAAAATAATTATAGTGGGATAGCCACATTATACTTTACGTTGAAACTATATTACCAAACTTGTAGCAGATGCTACAAACATTTCTAACACTCTAGTTTGCTGGTACATTGAAGTGCTTCCTGCAAAGTTTGTTTTCAACTGTTGGTTTTAGTAAAAATTCTAATTTTACATGAAACCTAATTTTATGAACGTTCAGCCTATTACTGACATTAAAATTTTATGAAGTAGAGCTTGTGACGATATCTTGAGATTTATCGACCGGTTAGTGCCTGATTTATATTACACCAACATCCCTTTATAGATCGGATTGCTGGTATAAATCAGGAGATGCGCATCTACAGTATTCATACGACTTTAATTAAGGCCGTCCAATTTCCACTTTGTGAGTATGCGTTTTAGTTACTCCGAAGAATCGATACTTAGGTGTGCTGCACAAAGGCTACGTTAATGAACTTTTAGGATAGAGATGATTTCATGTGTGAAATTGTATTTTAGCAACAGATGCCGATGCAGCCTCCGAGCATTTTTCTGTAGATTAACTGTAAAATTTGTATTATGGCTTTGTTCAATTACGAAGAATTTGGCAATAATGTATTCAATATCTGCCGGCATAACTTGAACAATGTTCTTCATGTCCAAAGAATGCGCAAACAGGAAAACGTAGGTGCCTCGAACAGTTATGGTTTTGCCTCATTTCAGATTTGCAATGGCAATTTGCGAGAAGGTATTGATACACTGCTTTCGAAGTACATTTATTTGCAGTATTGCTAGAGTGAGCTCATCACATTCGCAACGCAACCATTATTTCATCGCCTTGTACGCATTTATGAATGTAGCACTAATGAAGTTTAAATAGGCTAATGGTCAACAAAATTAGGGTTTAGATACATGTCCATAATATAACATCATGCCAGCAGCTTCAATTATTTTAGTTGTTGCCGCATTTATGCGTAATTTGATGCGTAGCAACTTTTATTATGATGCTACTTATGAGAAGGTCTACAAATGATTGTTTACACGTGGAGAAATTTCCCGTGTTTAATTGCAACGTTAATTGTTAAGGTGAACTATACTCATTATGCGCAGTGTGCACCAACACTGTTGAATCACGATCCACCATAAATTTATTTATCTTTATTGGTGTTGTTATAGACTATTTACAAAATTAATTTTAGTTTCGTTAAGAGCTTCATTACCGTACTCTTTGCATATAAAAAAATACGGTGAACCAGAATTTATTGATGAAGATAAAATATTGAACAATACACGTTTGTTTATGGCACTTAACGACACTCGTTTGATTGCCGCAAAACCCGGCTCGCCGCCTCGTTTTGGCAATCAAACTCGTTAATTGCTTATGTCTTAAATAAAATGTGTGGTTTTTATTATAGATCTATTGGCCAGAAGTTAATATTTATTCTTCTTAAGTTTCTTATGTTCGACAATAGAATAGAAATGTTTGTAAGACTTACAAATAACAAAATTAAAATAACAATAATATGATGAAGAAATATGTTTACTGCATTCACAAAAAAGTATGCATATGGTATGAGTTTGGTATAGCCAGTCTCCCACATCCCCAATACCAAATCACACCACATGTGGTGCAAAGCATTTACAATAATGCGTATCCAATGTCGATGTAATAAGCTAATAAGAAGAATTAAGGCTCAAAGGGTCAGATGGTTGGGACATCTAGAAAGAATGCAACCAAATACAATTCCAAAAAAAGTGTTACTAGCCAAAGGCGCTAATAGAAATAGAGGCAGACCAAAGAAGAAATGGCTGGAAGCGGTAGAAGAGGATCTGAGAGAGATAATGGAGGCATAAGGCCTAGGACAGGAAGTTATGGAAAAAGATGACGGGTCATATAGAAAGTACAAGCCTATACGGGCGAAAAAGCCAGAGGCATTGATGTTCTGAAGCGCTAAATATATGGATACAGCCATTGATTAATTACACTTCAGATAGCTTATTCATACGTCTGCCGGCGGACCCTCTAATACGCCGGCGAACGCCAGATGGCGCCACTACTTTCGACGGCGCCCGTGTTTGACAATGCGGCTCTAGATGGAGCTTGCGAGCCCAGGGTCTTCCAACGTCGCGTTGTTACCGGATTCATCTGACCCATTGCTTCAAGCTACTCTAATACAGATGGCACTCATTCAAATACGACGTCACGCATTAATAACTCATGACTTAAAACATTCTTTGAACAATTTTGAACTTAGGATCGTCCTCGGGATCGTCTTGTTTGGTCTTGGATGGTCTTATTAAGGACCAAAGGTTTAGAATAATTTAATCAATGAAATAATCAAAGAATTATTACTTATAATATAACTTTAGGAATGCCGAGATAGAAATTAAAGAATTGCTCCTTTATTAGATATTAGTCGATTTGAAAATATTAAAATAAAAATAGCTATTTGTGGTAAAAGTGTCTTAGAAGGCATATAAGTCACGCCATTGATTAAAGACACTTGGTCACGCAAAAAAAAACAGGTAAATCACGAGTGAAACGAGTCAAATAGTCAAATAGTTTTTTAAAATTACATTAAACAATGTCAACTTTCAATGTTTCAATTTTTGGGTAATTTTGATTTAAAGTCATGTTAAGAGAATTTTCAAATTTTTAGTTTTGTAATTTTTTTAAAAAGAATTTCTTAACAACGGATTAAACTAAAATTCCTGTGGTTGTTTGGGACTTTGACAATGTTCTAACACATTTGATACAAGAGAAACCTTGTTATAGGTACCTAATTGAAAATACTTAATCAAGACTTTGTAGTCCTTTGTTATTATCGGTTCGTGGAACCATTGATTGTGGAATTACCTGTTCAAGGAAGGGGCGGCATCCCTCTTTAGAAGTACCATTGGTTAATCAGTGGAAATAGATTATCGGCATTAGGACCACAAATATATTACTTTTAAATTGCTATTTAATTTGAAATACAATTTGAAGAATGTTTAAAAGCAGAATAAATTGCATTTTGTTTTCATTCCGACAGTGGTGACCCTTTTTGTAAGGTGTATACTGTGCGTGAGTTTTCGATTGTGAGTTTTTGTTTTAAGTTGCTGTTTTGTGCTTCACTTAGTAGTCGCATTTGTTATCAGTGTAATTGATTAATTTGAGGTAAGTTTCTAATTTGTTACAATAATTTTTAATAAAGTTTTATTTTTAACAAACAAGAATTCTTCACATTCGACTTTTTATATCAGTTAATCAATATCAATCGAATTTACCTATTTAGATTTTTAAAAAATTGACATACTCTTCACAAAGTTTTTTTATTTTGCATCTCATTAGCGTACTGTCTTCTATTTTCAAATTTTGTGACATAGCTACATATTTCAATTAGCCATATATGTATACAGGCTGTTTGATAAAAAATGCTCCATTCCATAACTTCTTTATTTATTATCCGATTTTAATAACTAAAAAAAGTATAAAAATGGTTTGACAGGCTCTATAAAGTGGCCCCACTCACATTTTTTTCAACGTTGTCTTGAATATCTATATCCATTTAAGAAAAAACAACTGACTATCGTTACGTATTTAAGAAGGGAATGAAAAAATCAAGATTAGCACTATTTTGCAGAGTTTGGAAAACCATTTCTTTATTCTTATTTTTTTTAAATCCGATCATAAACAAGGAAGTTACGGGTTGAAACATTTTTCATCAAACAGCCTGTATGTATAGTGTTTAGTTATTTTCTAGAATAATCGTATTTAATGTTATTGATTAATGATTACTAAAGGCCGGATTTTGCCTATTTTGCCTGTTTATTTTGCTAATAGATATTGATAATTTAATAAATTATAAATTCGTTTTCAGAGGAGGGGATGCTTCTACAGATATTTTATTTTGCCTAAAATTGCCTGTTTTAAATGTTTTGCCTAAAATTTGCCTGAATTGACAATTTATAACAATATGGGCCTTTTTCGTTTCGTAATCGAAAATAACGCCTGAAAAATTTAAGTCGCACATTTTTTTCTGGGAATTTTAAAACGGGCCAATAGGAACATTGTCCACAAGCGAGCACGTGCTTTTCTACTGCCTTCTTAGGCGTGAGTCACTAATGACGGGACAACCGATAAGCCGAAGGTCACTTCCGGATTTCAAAATAGGTACTAAATTAGCAATTAGCCCTCATAAAGTAAACATTTTTTCCAAGAAGTGTGTTTAAGAGAGCACGAAGTTGGTGAATCAAGCTTCATTGAACTTTCGTGGAGTCAAGGGAGAAAAAGTTCATCAGAAAATTCTTATGGTTCTGGAAAAAACCCAGGGTGGCAAAAACTTAACAACATCAAAAATGCCCTTGAGGGAGGGGTGTAGCAATAATGGATAGCTTGTCCCCTAAAGAAGTATCCTGTTTTAAATACGCGCCCATCACGTCTCGCGATGTGGAACGTTCGTTTTCACAACATAAACATATTTTAACTGATAGAAGACTGAATTTTACAGAAAATAATTTAGAGAAATACATAGTAGCGTATTCGGTTTACGTGTAAAAAAATAGTATAAATAAAACTTAAAAAAATAAGCAATTTTTATTTTTTGCTTCAGGGTATTAATCAGATTGCCTTTGCCTGAAAAGTGCCTGTTTTTAATTTTTTTTTGCCTAATTTCATATTTTATTTTGCCTACAAATCCGGCCTTTAATGATTACATTATTTCACACTTTCATTACTGGTAGTAGTTTAATACTCCTATTAACGAAACTAATTACATTATTCTGTTTAATTTATAGGTTTTTCAACATGCCTGGCAACCGTTGTTCCTATGTTTCTTGTTTCAAGAAACAGGTTGATTTTCCGGGGCTGCGGATGTACCGCTTTCCATGCGACGAGCGATCTAAAGCGTGGATACTGAATTCAGGTAAATTGCTAAATACTCTAGTATCACAACAAAAATGAAAGAATTAGATGCCTAATACAATGCTAATACTGTTCGACTCGCAGGACTTTCAGGAAACGTTAGTCTTCTGGATTTGGCAGAAAAGCAACTGCGTAATAAATATATATGCGAAAATCATTTTCAAGTCGACGCATTTGTAAATGAGTCTAAGCATCGGTTAATAAGTTCAGCAGTGCCAGTAGCATTTAATG
This sequence comes from Agriotes lineatus, assembly GCA_940337035.1. NCBI lineage: Eukaryota > Metazoa > Arthropoda > Insecta > Coleoptera > Elateridae > Agriotes > Agriotes lineatus. The sequence goes on along the minus strand of CALNHX010001257.1, from coordinate 89,625 downwards.
AAGAATTTAATGGAGATAAAGGTTCCTCATCATCTGAAAAACTGAATGTGTCTGCCACTCAGAAAACTTACAGTGGACCACGTAGGCAAGAGAATACAACGATAATTAATAATATTGTTTATCAGAGTCCGAATCGTTCGTCCGATTGTTCAGAGGTATGTAGTCCATCCTCTATTGAAAAAATTATAAGCATGCCGTCCATGTTTGAACAAAATCAATTAAAACGAAAATTGTTCGGAAATGTTGAGGAAACTCCACAAAAAAAGAAGATGAGAATTTCTATTGCAGGCTATAAAACGAAAATCAAAAATTTGCGTAAAAAATTTTCTCGTGTTACCGTTAAGGTACAAAATTTAAAAGAACAAACCAACGTCGACAATTTTTTCAATTCATTTCAATTCTCTTCTGAATCTTCGAAGACTTTTGCAAAAATGCAGTTTAAGGCAAAGAAAAACAAGTGGGCTGCTTCTGAAAAAAAATTCGCTTTAATGTTGTATTATAAGTCGTCATCGACATATAATTTTTTAAGGCGACAGGGGATTATTCTTCCGGGAAAATCGACAATTACTAAGTGGTTGGGTAAATCTCAGTTTAGGCCTGGATTTAATGATGAATTTTTTTATCAAGTTAAAAAAAAAATTGAAAATGCTGAAGAGTCAGAAAAAAAATGTGCAATATGTTTTGATGAAATGGCAATTGCGGAAAAAATTGAATTCAATAAACAAATGGATGTTTTTGAAGGGTTCGAAGATATGGGGCATTTAGGACGAAAAGGTGCACCTGCCAAACATGCACTAGTGTTTTTAGCTCGGGGTCTGTATTCACCCTGGAAGATGCCCCTGGCGTACTTTTTATCCGAGAAAGTAGTTAGTAAAGACGCGTTAAATATTTTGGTGCCAGAAATTGGGCAAAGATTACTAAATGCAGGTCTAAATCCTCGCCTGATAGTTTGTGACCAAGGCACAAACAACCAGGCAGCGTTTTTCATTTTAAATGAAGACAACGCAAGCAAAAAAAAAATTTTTGCAATACCGGATTCCATGCATATTGCTAAAAGCATGCGGAATAATCTTTTAAATGGAGATTTTGGGATGGAAAATGACCAAGACAAGAAAATTTCATTTGACGATGTTGTAAAAGTGTATGAAATTGATAAAAAAATCAAAAATGCAAAGCCTTAACTAAGTTGACAGAAGCCCATGTAAGACCTAATTGCTTTCAAAAAATGAATGTCAAACTGGCCCTTCAAGTTTTTAGCCACTCAGTTGCTTCTGCGATTAGAACCTGTGTTTCAACGGGAGAATTAGTAAGTGCTACGGCTTTAAATACGGCAGATTTCATTGATTTTATGAATAAATTGTTCGATTGTTTAAATAGTCGTCTATTATATGACAAAAATCCCTACAAATCGGCTCTCTCCGCTGAAAATAATCATGTTTTAAACGTTCTCAACGAAGCAAAAACTCTTGTTTCAAACCTATATAAAATTGACAAAAAAACAAATAAAATTAGTAAACCACCCTGTTTTCAAGGTTTATTACACGTGATTGAAGGCATTTTGCAGCTATTTAAGGAAGAAAAAGAACAGGGAATGTCATATATGTTAACTAACCGATTGACCCAAGATGTGTTAGAAAATCAAATTTCTATATATAGGCAGCATTGTGGATATAATCGTAATCCAAGCGCCAGGGCACTTAGAACAATTTTTAGAAGCAATGCAATCAATTCTTTAATGAAATCCACAAACAGTAACTGCGAAACAGATAATGATAGCATTGTGGAATTAATACCGGAAAATGGTATTATCGGTTCTTCCGGTCCTCTGACTTCATCTGTTCAGGTTGTTTCTGAAAATTTAAGCGAAACCATTGATTGCGAAACCGATTGGGAGGATATCGATGATATCACTGAATATGATACCGACGATAATCCTTCCACTTTGGAAGACTGTGCGGTAACGTACTTTGCTGGATATTTAGCAAAAAAATGTTTAGATAAATTTGATTGTGAAGACTGTAAAACAAGTTTAGTTGTTTCCTCTGCACTTGATAATGAGAACGAGTTATTGTTGTTACACAAAACTTACTCCGATATCGCCGAACCAGATCTCTTTAGAGGTTTAAAAGCACCATCATTACAATTTCGAACAATAGTGGATAAGTGTTTGGATTCTTTTGAAAAAAATTATTCTAATTTTTATTACGTTTATGGTGTAAAATCGCATTTAATGAATCAAATTGTAGTGAATTTGCAGAAGCGGCTGAGTAGCGAAACATGTAGGGAGCACAGGATGTTTATTTTAGAGCTTTTGATAAAATGCAAATTATTTAAAAAGGGAAAATGGTTTCCAAAATCTTCAAGGAATCCAAATAAATTTGGAATTTTTAAAATTTCCCAATAATATTAACGTTCTCATTTTTCATTTTTTCTATTGTAGTATGGGTACCTGACCTACCTATATGAAATTTGATTTGTTTTCGCAATGAATATTATTATATGTATGTAATGTACATTAGAGATGGGCGCGTGAGTGAATTTTCGCTCACGTCACGCACGGTTCACGCTTGCTTTAAATACTCACGTTCACGCACGTTCACGCTCACGTTCACTCACGTTCACGGCGTGACACGTCGCTCACGACGTGACACGCAACTTTTATTTCAAAATTTAAATTCAGATAGAATAGAATGTTCAAATTTAAAACCAATGAAAAAAACCCTAAACATAACTAAAAATATGTTTTGCACGTGACCTAATTTACGTGATATGTTGCAATCAGAATAGTTGACATAAAAAGAAACAAATGTAAATTGACTACAATAACTAACGACAAGGGATAAATACTGATTTCTCGTAAATACATTTCTTGCAGCTGTCTTCAAAGACATTACTTTTAATACCAAACGCTGTCATTGGAATTGACGTTTCCCTTATTGGTATGAGTACATAAGGTATATGTTGCTAGGCAATACTTAATTCGTAGGTTTAAAAGTACTTTTACGTACAAAGATCAACATTTTCAGTGTTAAGGCGAGTATACAAAACAAAACATTACTTTTATTAGAATAATAAGTTCATCTACACATGTACACAATAAATTGGTTTAAATCGGCTGTACTTATCTGCCTCGCAAGCTCGACAGATAAACCGTCCAGCCACGCCACATAAAATATAACTTATAAAACTTAATCAACATTTTCAGTGTTAAGTCGAGTATACAAAACAAAACATTACTTTTCTAAAAATAGGTTCATCTACACATCTACACAATACATTTTTGGTTTAATAATAAAACGTAATTAACATTTTCAGCGTTAAGCCGAGTATACAAAACAAAACATTACTTTTATTAGAATAATAAGTTCAAGTATACATCTACACATTAAAATTTTTATTTAAAAATAATATGTAATCAGCACCCGTGGCACCCTGGAGTTTTTTATTCGTTATTAAATATTTAACGTGAAATTAACGTGAAACGTGAATCACGCCTTGGAAATTTTTCACTCACGTTCACTCACGTTCACGTCACGATTTTCAAATATTAGTCACGTTCACGACGTGACACGCCGTGACACGACGTGACACGACTGTTTTCACGTCACGCGCCCATCCCTAATGTACATATATACATTTTGCTATACTTAAATCACTGATACTTGAATTAACGCTTATTCTTTACTGTGCAATTTGATTACACTTTATAATATAATAGTGCATTTAATCAATGATAGAAAAATCCTTATTTTATTAGTAAATAAATTAAAGCTTGTTTGTATATTAAATAATGGTTCCAAATTATTGTATGTATTATAATAAATTATTAATGTTATAAGTAATCATTTTTTGTAATAATAATAATTATTAATTATAATATTGACTCAATAATTTTCTTGTGGGCTTTTGTACGGCCATATATGGCCATATTTGTATTTTGGAATTTTCCCGTTTAAAATTAATAGGTATTTGTCTTATACTTTGTATAGGATAGAGAAGAGATGTCTAATTTCTGTAATAGATTTTTTCGCCTGTATGTTAAAACATGTTTTATAATACAATTATATATATATATATATATATATATATATATTATAATAAATTATATATATATTATTATTGTGTTAATGTTATTATTATATTTTAATAAATTTATATCTAAAAATCTTTTGGTTTTGCTTTGCGTTATTTACTGCAACAAATTCCAACGAAAATGTTTTTACAATCTTATTGTGAAGTAGGCAAAGTTGAGTGAGTAATAAAGGTAATCGTTTCCAAGTAATCCCCAACTCCCAGGTAAATATGCAATTATGCAAATGAGATAGACCATGGTGCACAGATGAGACGAGCTATGTCCCCCCACTTAAATTTTTGTTGTGCCATCTGTGTGGGAATAGGATATTTTAAACAAACTTTGTATCCGCAAAATGGGGTTTGGGTCCCAGGTAACGACTGAGTAACTGGGAATATTTTTCTGAATTCGCGAGCGTTGCGCCAACTAGTGACCAATCATAGAACAATTTTCTCGACTCCGTTGTCGGCTATTACATTGAGTTATCTTAAGTGTAATTAATCAATGATACAGCTAAATACTTTTAGAACGGTTTAGCAGAGCTCGTTGGTACACAGTTAGAAGTGTTTAAATTCTATCATCTAATTTTTTTAATGTTCTACCATCATTTATTTTGAAGATACAAGGCCAACTTGATTTTTTTAAATAGCACGCATATAGAAATGACCCTACATGTATATAGCTGCTTGTAATATATTTTTTTCCCATTATTGTGAGATCTGCAAATCAACTGAACCACATCCGGAAAAACCAGATATATTTTACTGGTGCTCAGAAATATGCACAAATTTTATTTTCGGTTAGCACATTTTATTTTCGGTTGTCCTTTAAACAACTCTTAAGTTACCAAAAAACCACTTTCAAAACTCTTTGTGCGTGTCGATAGTTTCCACTTACTCGTTTATAGTTTAAGATACAGGGTGTTCCAAAAGATGAACACCTTCTAGAGGAATGCTATTATGATCAACCAATGAAACACGGCAAAATGCATAGTTACGCTTGTACTAACTTTTGATAATGTACATAGCAACTGTGATAATCACATACCTTCCTGACTAATAAGTGATAGTCAAATGCCTTCACAAACATTGCGTTATCTGCTGACAGTACAATTGTCATAACAACCACATTAACTGTACTTTTAATATTTATAAACTGTTCAAACGTTGTTTATTGACTTGTGATATAATCTAGCCGAATGCAACTCGTTTCTTCTTGATTATCAAATCATTTCTGTTTCCACTCGACATATTGTTAATATATCTCGTGTAAACAGAAATAATTATTGGATAATCAAGAACCCACTAGTTGCATTATATGTGAAAAAAGCTGATAGAACCAAATAGGTCTACGAATACTCTTGTTTACGACATAACATATGCGTTATGACTAGTAACAATTTTGTGGATATTATATTATCTCGAGTTAGCGTTAAACTTTCACGCAGCAAGGACGTGTGCCAAGCAAATAGTGAAGTGTGTGCAACGCGATTATCGCTGACCGCGGGGTCAGCAGTGTAGTCTCTACTCCTAAAACGTTTATTTTTATACTTATAACAAATATAAGTAAGCCAATCTGCATGCTATCAGCATGAATCAAAATAGCAATAACTTCAATTGCCCTGAAACGCAATTATCACAGCAGCCCTTATCACAGACGCAAATGGGATTCACACCGATGCTCAGCCAGGTAATACCTCCATCTCCTTTTATCAATGCTCCTTATCCACCTAATAATCTGCAATATGTATCGAATATGCTCCCGATGCAACCCCAAATGCCTATATCAACTAACAATATTACTCCAATGCAAATAAATAATTCACCGGCCAACAATGCATCAAGTATTACGCATATGACTGATAATGATAGTGATGTTGAATCTACTATAACACAAGACAATGAATGGCAATGTGTACAAAATAGAAAGAGAAAAAAAACATCAAATCAAACAACAATAAACGAAACAAGCAATATCATGCAAAATAATAGATATTCAGTCCTATCCAATAATAATGTAGATGTTGCTGATAGCAAATCGACAGAACAAACAACTATATTGCACAAGCCGCCACCAATATTTATCTATGGTGTTACAGATTATAACAAAATGATTAACGCTCTATCTACTGTTGCCGCAACAGAACAGTTTAAAACAAAAGCAATGGCTAACAATATGGTTAGGATAACTGCTAATACTCCTGACACGTACCGTAAGTTAATAACACACATGCAAGACTCTAAAGTAATCTACCACACATACCAAATGAAAGAGAATAAAGCTTACAGAGTTGTAATCCGCAACCTACATCACACTGTGCCCACTGCGGAAATAGCAGAATTACTAAAAGACAAAGGCTTTACTGTAAGATCTATTACAAATATTAAGCATAGAATCACAAAACTACCTCTTCCCATGTTTTTCGTAGACTTGGAGCCTGCTCCAAATAACAAAAGCATCTATAATCTTCAGTACTTAAATATTCAAGTTATAAAAGTGGAACCACCACATCGAAATACAACTCTTGTCCAATGCACGAGGTGCCAACAAAACAACCATACCAAAGCTTATTGTAATCGCCCTCACACATGTGTGAAATGTGGAGACGGCACGATACAAAAATTTGTAAAAAGACAAAGGAATCAGCTCCAAAGTGTGCCCTATGTGGTGGCGATCACCCCGCTAACTATAGAGGGTGCACAGTACACAAAGAATTACAAAGTAAGTTGAGGTCAGGTATGCAATCTCAAGGTCGTCAAATAAACCAAAATCAACCACAACAACAACCAACGCAGAGTAGGACAATACGACATCCATCATGTACATTGCCCACCTATAGTCAAGCAGCACAGGGAGTTACAGAGCAAAATCAAAGTCAAGATCTAACATTACAAAAGTTCCTCGAAGAATTCAAAATCATGTTCTCGCAATTAATGCAACAAAACAACATGGTAATACACATGTTATCCACTGTTATAAATAAACTCATTCCTTAATGTCTAAATCCTTAAGAATAAGCTTATGGAATGCTAATGGCATTCTGTCAAAAATAAATGAAATCGAATTGTTCATAAAATTTAATATTGACATATTCCTAGTATCAGAAACGCACTTTACAGCTAGATCATACCTAAGAATACCGCACTATACGTGTTATCATACAGAACACCCTGACGGTACAGCCCATGGAGGTACAGCTATAATAATTAGAAGCTCAATCGTCCATTATGAATTACAAAAGTATCAAGAACCTTTTCTACAAGCTACGACAATACAAGTTAGTAAACTACCAAACCCAATAATAATATCTGCTGTATATTGCCCACCTAGGCACAGAATTACTATGGACGCCCTCAAGCCATTCTTCCAATCACTTGGCAACAACTTTATATGCGGTGGGGACTTCAACTGTAAGCATACCTACTGGGGTTCTCGTATAACTACGACTAGGGGCAGAGGACTGTATAATCTGAATCGCGAAGAAAATTACGGATACATTTCTACTGGCGAACCCACGTATTGGCCTACGGACCTAGAAAAGATACCTGACTTATTGGACTTTTTTGTCACAAAAGGCATATCTTCTAACTACGTTGACATTGTTAGCAACCATGATCTAGCATCCGATCATACAGCAGTTACAGCTACAATTAGTACAACATTAATTAAAAAATCACCTAGACCTTCATTGCATAACCATAAAACAGATTGGGACACATTCAGAGCAGCTGTTGAAGAAAATCTATTAACCAATATCAATCTAAGTACTCCACATAAGTTAGAAGAAGCTTGCGTCCATTTTATCACTACAGTTCAATATGCAGCTTGGCACTCAACACCTACGGTCACCAACGAGGTACGTCAAGATCAGAATGTTCCCAACGAAATTCTTGAACTTGTACGACAAAAGCGCAGAGCAAGAGCGAAATGGCACAGAACACGTAATCCATCCGATAAAACAATATGTAATAGGCTAGCAAATAGTTTAAAGAGCAAAATAAAAATGTTAAAACAAGAAACATTTAATTACTATTTAACCACACTATCACGAACAGACAATAGTATCTGGAAAATTGCCAAAACAATTAAGAGGCCACAAGCTACAAATCCTCCACTAAGGAAACCAAATACTGAATGGGCCCGAACGGACCATGAAAAAGCTGAGTTACTTGCTCAACACTTCGCAGACACATTTACCCCACACTCCAACGTACCAGATGTTGAAGTAAAGCGATTCCTTGAAGCACCTCTACAGCTATCATATCCTATTAAAAGCTTTACCTTTATGGAGTTATGTACAGAAATTCAACACCTCAACAAGAAAAAAGCTCCCGGTTACGACTTAATAACAGGGAAGGTGCTCTCAGAATTACCAAGAAATGGTATACTATTCTTAAGGAATCTCTTCAATTCCATATTACGCCTTAAATACTGGCCATCACCGCTAAAATTTGCACAGATAATAGTAATATTAAAACCAGGAAAACCGGCTGAAGAAGTTGCATCCTACCGCCCAATAAGTTTATTGCCACAAATCTCAAAACTGTTAGAAAAACTTTTAATTAAAAGATTATATGTAACTGATCAACTAGAAAACTGCATCCCGGATCATCAATTCGGTTTCAGGAAGTATCACTCTACTATACAACAGTGTCATCGTGTTGTAAATATAATTACTACAGCGTTCGAAACCAAGTCCTACTGTCCAGCAGTATTCATTGATATAAAGCAGGCATTTGATAAGGTATGGCACGATGGCCTCTTGTACAAGATCAAGTCACTCCTTCCAAGTGAATTTTATCTTCTTATCAAGTCTTATTTGACTAACCGGCAGTTCCAGATAAAATATGGACAAGAATATTCCGATATTCATCCAATTACTTCCGGAGTACCCCAGGGAAGCGTCCTGGGACCCCTATTGTACATATTATATACGGCAGACATACCTACAACACCTGACACGTATATAGGCACTTTTGCCGATGACACTGTCCTTCTATCAAATCATACCGATCCTCAAGTAGTCTCAACAAACCTACAAAATCACTTATCCCTCCTAGAAACCTGGCTAGCTAAGTGGCGTATTAAAGTGAATGAAACGAAAAGTGCTCAAGTCAACTTCACTTTAAATAGGAAAGATTGCCCGGGAGTGTATCTAAACAATATAGCAATTCCTCCAGCAAATGAAGCACGCTATCTGGGACTCCATCTGGATAAGAAACTTACATGGAAATGTCATATACTAAAGAAAAGAAAGGAGACTGACTTACGAATCAAGAAGATGTACTGGGTACTCGGCAGAAATTCATGTTTATCTTTAGAAAACAAGATCCTTCTCTACAAGGTAATAATTAAGCCCATATGGACGTATGGCATTGAACTCTGGGGATGCTCATGTAAATCTAATGTCAACATCATACAACGGCTACAGTCTAAAACACTAAGGTTGCTCACAAATGCCCCATGGTATGTTAGTAATTTGACACTACATACGGACCTCGGAATGCCAACAGTTCAAGAAGAATGTACTAAAAGAAGCACCAGTCACTTCCTACGTTTACAAGCTCATCCAAATATCCTCGCGTCCAACCTGAAACATGATCCTCCCACCAGAAGACTAAAAATGAAGAAATGGCCGATTGATCTAAAAGGAGGTTAGCTCTAAAGTACGGGATAACATCGCTGGATGGATTCCCTTCATGTTATTATAACTATATAATTAACTCATAGAACTCAAATTTATTATAATTAATTAGTTCTGATTGTTAATATTCAAATAAACAAAAAAAAATTATATTATCTCAAAAATCATTCGTTTGTAGATACAAAATAAAAACACCTTTTTTCTGATATTAAAATATCTATTAATATAGGGCGATCAGTTAACTTTCGTGTCTAGGGTGCTGCGGCTTCGTATAATTTAAATGGAGCCACAGTATTCTAAACATCAAATTTTGTTGATTACCCGATATTTCGTAAATGCGGTAAAACGATTTCATTTGAGGCAGTAAATGAAACTATATGACATCAGGTTTGAACTTGCTCTGATAATTAGTTTTGAGTTATAATTAAAATCCAAAAATTCAAATTCAACTTTTCGGGAGCATAACTTCTTTAGTAAAGTTTTACTTCCCTTGTGTAAAAGACGAAAAAGTATTGTAGTCGTAAGCAAATCATCTTCAGAGGCTTCTTCAGATCTTCACGTTTCAATGTCTCTAGATAAAGCATATGTTTTCTCAATTTTGTCTGTCTGTCCGTCTGTCTGTTCACCTGTTTGCCTTATAGCCCAAAATTCACTTTTTTGGAGGAATATGATATTGTGCATGTCTACCCAGTTCGAAACTGAATATAGTTTTGGTCAAATGTATACAGGGCGAGTACTACCTTGAAAAAATTAAATGTTCTCTATTTTTGAATAGATTAAAGTTACAATTTGCACATAGCTCAGGTTTTACCTTTGACGAGAACGAGACTTAACAGATACAGCTTGAACATCGCAAATGACGTAGAATTGTATAGCTTCTTTATAACGCAGCGAAAATCTCACATAATGCGCGCTAGATTGTGGCGTCGTGGTTCAAGCTTATGATTCGATATGATACGCGCTTGGCCGCTCAAGTTGGGACATCACCGTTTGCATTATTTCCGTTATTTGCAAATTGATGTAATGGGCATTACCAAGTGTTTCCTTTCTCTATTTCAGTATTATTATCAATGTCAAGATATTTTACCTATTTCGTATATAATTTTTTTTTTTTTTTTTTTTTTTTTACATAATATCAGCAATCAGAATACATGTGATATTCTATAAGCTAATGTGATGTCTTGAGAATGACGTGATGAGGGCCCCTCCATTGATGGGTCCTCTTTAGTTTAGATCAGTGGGCCAACGTCTTTTAAGTCTTCTGATGACCTGATGGTTTGGGAGTTCGTTTATCAAGGGGTTGTAGTGCGCCGAAATTTTATCGACGTGCTTTGTTGTTTTGTCATGTATAACTTTTGTTATTAGCGGAATTCGAAGGTCTTCGTGTAGCATTTGGTTCGTTATGTACCATGGCGCGTTGGTTATTGTTCTTAATATTTTTGATTGGCTTCTTTGAATGATGGCAAGGTTGGACTTGCTGGCGCAGCCCCATAATTCCACTCCATAAGTCCAAATGGGCATGATAACGGTTTTGTAGATCAACAATTTGTTGTCCAATGGTAGAGGCGATGTTCGTCCAAGTAGCCAATAGAGATTTTTAAAGGTTAATTCTATGTTTCTTTTTCTTGTTTATGTGGTCCCGCCAGGTGAGTTTGTTGTCTAGATGGAGACCCAAGTACTTCATAGTGGTGGATTGAGGTATCTCAATGTTGTTGAGGTAGACTGGGGGGCACTGCTCTTTACGTAAGGTAAATGTCACATGACTTGATTTGGATTCATTTACTTTAGTTTTCCATAACTTAAGCCAGTCTTCAAGTTGATTGAGGTGGTTTTGGACATATTCTGATGCGATGTTTACGTCTATATGACTCGCGAGTATGATTGTATCGTCAGCGAAAGTACCGATAGTTGTTTTAGGTGTGGTTGGTAGGTCGGAAGTATATAGTACATATAGAAAAGGTCCTAAGACACTTCCCTGGGGTACTCCTGAGTGGATTGGGCATAGTTCTGAGACATCGTCGTGTACTCGCGTTCTAAATTGTCTATTAGTTAAATAGGATTCGAATAGTTTATGGAATTGAGATGGTAATAGTTGTTTAATTTTGTGTATGAGTCCTAGGTGCCAGACCTTATCAAAGGCCTGGCTAACATCGAGTAGAATGGCTGTGCAGTAGGCCTTTTCCTCTAGGGCAGTATTTATTGTTTGAGTGATCCTATGACACTGTTGGATTGTAGAGTGGGACCTGCGAAAACCAAACTGGTAGTCAGGGATCCAGTTTGCACCTGTAAACTCTGGGTCTAGGATTCGTAGCACTATTTTCTCAAGGAGTTTGGAAATCACCGATAGCAGGCTTATAGGACGATATGATGTAGCATACGCAGGATCTTTACCCGGCTTGGGGATAAGTATTATTTCAGCTTTTTTAAATTCTTTTGGCCAGTACTGGAGTCTCAGTATCGCGTTGAATATGTAAGTCAATAGTACGATTCCCTTTTTTGGTAGTTCACGGAGCATTCTGGGTGTGATTTGGTCCATTCCTGGTGATTTTTTTAGATTTAGTCGCTGAATCTCAGATTTGATGGTCATGGGAGTAACTGATGGTGTGATCGTGGAAGGTGTTACGGGAAATGGAAGGGTTTCTGGTAGTGGATCGTCTGTTATGTCTTCGTGTGGTCGGAATACGTTAGATAGGTGATATGCAAACTGGTCTGCTTTCTCTTTGTCACTTTTGGCCCATCCAAGAGCTGGAGGTAGGTTGCGTATAGGTAGTGATGTAGATTGGGGTTTTAAGGAAGATTTGATAGGTCTCCAGATCGAATTATCATATCTATTTAAATTTAACACGTAACTTTTGTATGAGTCTTCCCTTATATTCCTGAGTTTTGCTTTTAGCTGATTGGTTAGCTTGTTGAAACTTGTTTTGTCTGACGGATGGTGAGTTCTTTGCCACTGAGCTCTAGCTCTCCGTTTTTGAGCAACTAGTTGTTTTACCTCTAGGGATATGTTGCTGATAGTTTTCCTGTGAACGATAGGGGGAGTGGCTTGTTGCGCTGCTGTTTTAAGCATTGTGTTAAGTTGAATGACTGCGTCGTCTACTTCTTTTGGATTCTTTAGTCTGCATTTCAAGTCTATATTTTCCTGGAGAATGCATCGATAGTGTTCCCAATCTGTTCTGGAGTTGTGGAGTTTTTTGGGAGGTTCTTTATGTATGACGCTTGCACTAATTGTTGCAATGATTGGCGTGTGGTCTGATGAAAGGTCGTAGCTTGCGATGATGTCTGTATAGTTTGCAGAAATTCCTTTGATGATAAAGAAGTCGAGAAGGTCAGGTGTTTTAGCGGGGTCCGCAGGCCAATAAGTCGGGGTTCCCGTTGACAAGTAGCCATATTTGTTTTCTTGTAGTACTTTGTGTAGCTCTCTTCCTTTAGTTGTGATTAAGCGAGATCCCCAAGTGGTGTGTTTACTGTTGAAGTCTCCTCCAGAGATGAATTTGGGTCCCAAGGTGTGAAAGAAGTTTTCAAAGTCTACCTTTTTAATGTTGTGCTTGGGGGGACAGTAGATCGCCGAGACGGTTAGTTCGTACGGTAGAGTAAGAACTTTGATGGTTGTGGCCTGGAGCGTTTCGATCTCATATTTAGGTAGAGCATAATGTTTGATACATTGTTTTATTAGTATAGCTGTTCCAGCGTGACCAGTTTTATCTGGGTGGTTGGTATAGTAAGTTATGTAGTTTGGAATTTTGAAGTAGGATTTTTCTGTGAAATGTGTTTCGCTTATTAGCATTATATCTATGAAGTTTTGTTTTAGGAAAAGGATTATTTCTTCTCTATGGTTTGAGAGACCGTTGGCGTTCCATTCTGCTATTCTGAGGAATTTATCCATTGTTTTGTTTGCTAAGAATCATTGTCAACATGTTTAAAATCATGCTGTTTTGCTGGATTAATTGGGAAAACATGGATTTAAATTCATCTAGGAATTTAGTGAGGGAGAGATTGAGTGACTGATCAGCGGAATTTGCATTTTGAAGTTCTGTATTTCTAGCAATATTAGCGTAGCTAGTTAGCCTACGGATGTTTGAAGACTGGTTTGGTGAGTTTATTGGTGGGGCTTGATATGTTTGAGGTCTGTAGTTAGGGTTTTTGTGTTTGATTAAGTTGTGGTAGTATTCACAACCTCGATAGTTGGCTGGGTGCCTTCCTCCACATAAGGCGCAGGTAGCAGGCGTGTCCTTACTTTTCTTGCAGCTTGATGTAGTGTGTTGGCCACCACATTTGACGCACACGAATGGTCGGGAGCAGTATGCTTTAGTATGGCCATACATCTGGCATCTCGTGCACTGTACTATGTTGTTACTGGTTCTTGGTGGTTCTATTGAAATGCGATTGTATTGTAGATGTTGTATTTTGTATATATCTTTGTTATTTTCAGATTGATTCAGATCTACAAAGAATAGATTCATTGGCTCTTTTGTGGTTCTATGTCTTGCATTGATTATATTTTTGACTTGGTGTCCTTGTGCGGTGAGTTGCGCTTTTATTTCTTCTATAGGTGTTGAATGATGAAGGTTTTTAATAACTACCCTGAACGCTCGTTCCTCCTTTGGTTGGTATGTGTGATGAATTATTTCATTTTCTCGCATAAACCGCGCTAGTTTTCTGTACGTCTCTGGGGTATTAGCAGAGATTTTTACAGTATTGTTCATCAAACTTTTGGTGACATATTGTTCTTCTTCTACTACTGCAGCAAGTTTTGTCTTCATTTCTGATAGTTGCATTACACCATAAACGAATATGGGGGGAGGTTTGGGTGTTTTGGGTTCTGTTGTGTTGCTGTTAGTATTATTTTCTTGCGTATTGCTTTCTAATGTATTTGTTAATACCCTGTATTTGTTGGATAGTGGTGTTACACTGGATTCGCCATTTTCTTGCGTGTTCGTTCTTATTTTTTTACGTTTTGTGGCTCTAACGACTTGCCAAGGGTTTTCTTTTGATGTTGTAATGGTTTCCATTTCATCGTCGCTAGTTGAGGACATTCTAACAAGTTGTTGGGCATTGCAGTTTAAGTAGGCTCCTGTAGGCGGTTGTGCAAGGAATTGTTCTTGATTTGGAGGGAAATAATTACTGGGCCCTGATGTTAATTGAAATGTTTGTGTATTGCAGGATGCTGGAGTTTGGCTATTTATGTAAGTTTGATTTTGGTAAGGATTTGGAAATTGTAGCATCTGGGCGCTTAGTTGAGGTTGACCCTGTGTATTTTGTGTTAGTGGCTGGCTAAATACATAATTATAGCCAGGTCCGTTGCCTGCTGGTAGCATTGTGGTAATTTGGAGAAGAAATTACCTGTTTTTGGCTTCTTTCACTAAAACTAGATTAATTCACTGTCCGATTATTGTTATTAAAGATAAGGCGGCTGAGGCCGCGTTATCATACAAGCACTTGAACTTGAACTCACAGCGCGTTAATCGTCGATGTTTACGCTACAGAATTCAAACGAGTACTCGTATATAATTTTGAAGGCAATTGTTCCTTTGATATTTAAGAAATTTGTAGTTCAACTTTCGAGAGAAGTTCGGAGTAGTCACTTATTGATCATTTACTAAGATTATCTGGCTCGATTAGCCTATTTTGGTGAGAATATAATTCCCCGAAATTTGAGCGAAATGTCACCTCTTAAATGTAGAACATTGTCCAATGGTACCTTCTACCATACTAACAATATAGCAACTCACTATTACCGATTTGGTACAAACTAACTTGGTTTTATTTCAACTATCAAACATAATAATTTAGACTTGTCAGTTGATTTTTCTAGATTATCTAGTGCTCGTTAAGCATAAAAAGCAACAAAAAGGGCGTTCGGGACAAACATTAATCATTAGCATTGATACTGAGGTAATAAAAGAGTATTGCGTTCTCTCTGGTGTATATTTGAAATTATTAAAATCTCTTTCTAAATATAATTTGTAGTATGCCTAATAATCTACAATTTTTAAAGAATATAATTTCGTTAAAATCGCAATGGAAGAAAATATAACTCGTCCTACGGGCTCGTTGTATTTTCAGCTTTGCTACTATAACTCATAATATTCATAAAAAAATCATGGATAATAAGTAGACTACTTATTATATTATCCCTGAGAATAGTATCTCCTAAAAGGTATCCCATTTTTTCAGAACACGCTGTATATTGGTAATTAAACACGATTCTTAACACGTAACATAGAGTAATAGTTATCCAACGATTTTAGAAACTTTAACATTTATTCATTATTTGCATATGTTAAGAGACTATAATACTGGAAATTGAACTGACTATCGAAATTACTTGAAATAGAGCTCAATGCACTCCTTTTTCAAATAAACAATCAGGTGAATTAAGTTTTAAAACAGTTAGCTTTATTACTAATTCTCAAGAAAATTCACTTTTTTGTCCACTCTGTTATGCCCTAAATTTTATTTTCGGCATTTAGCTTCCTTTTAATTTTTAATGGGTTATTAAATAATTTATCCTGAAACCTAAATCAATAAACACGAGTTGTAAACTGACAGCTTCATTGTTTAGTACACAGAAGTATTTTCCAATGCACCTAGCCAATAAATACTATATATTTTACAACTTCATCCTTTAAAAAATCTTTAAAGAACTTCATTCAGAACTTAAATCGCAAGTGGACTTTGTGACCCTAAACAGTTTCAAAAATATAAGCTATAGGTAAAAATGTATAACGTTTCTAATAATATAAACAATAGAAGAATACACTTCGTAATGCGAATTACATATATTCTCAAATTGAAAAAAAAACATCACTGGTGGTGGGATTTGAACTACAGCGCCTGAGAATGCAATTTTAACACCGCCCGTTTAATGCACACGCTCATCGGGGACGTCTCCCGTCTATACGGTGCGCGGCGCTATTAAACAGAACGTATGTATTGTTGCCCCATTTAGACTCTTCTTACAGTTACCCTGTGTCTGTTGGAACACATTTTCGTCAAGCCTGAACTATGCGCAAATGATTACTATCTATTCCTTAGTTACAGCAAAAATGATTAAAAATTTATTTTTTAAGGTGCTCACCCTGTATATAATAGGTCCAAAATATGCCCTTTTTCTTCAAGGGTAACCTGAGCTGTGTGCAAAATATTACTTTCATTTAAGTAATAGTTTTTGAATTAAAGGAGAAATAGGAAGAATTTTATTTTTAAGGTGCTTGCCCTGTATATATTTGAACAACATTTTCTCGGTATCATGCCAGGTAGGTATATAATCGGTATGCAACACATGGTTTTCCTCCAACAAATAGTTTTTGAGTTATATCGGCAACAGGTAGATAGATGGAATTGAGAAAACCTGTTTTCCGTCATCTAGGTACCCTGAAACGTGAAAATCTGAAGAAATCGGAAGGTGACTTTTCCGCGCTTAAAATACTTTTTTCTACTTGCTTTCTGCAATACTTTATTCGCCTAAAAGACTATGGAAGTATTAATTGTAATCACAAAAAAATCACTTTCTGAATTTTTTCAGATCTTCGCATTTCAGGGTTCGTACATAGATTGCGAAAAACGGGTTTTTTCAATTCCATCTGTCTGTTGTGGTTTAACTAAAAAAATATTTGTTAAAGGAAGACGATATTTCGCATGCGGATTATATGCCATGAAACAGAGAAACTGTCGTGACATAACTACGGGTGTGCATATCTAGGCCTACCTTCCAAACTCTCCCCATGAAAGTTCTTAAGCTCAATAGTGGACATAAACAGTTGATTTTAGTAAAATGTTTCGTATACCGGGTGGTAACTTGAAACATTCAATATTAAATTTTAAATGTTAAATCTAATTAACAATCAATAATTATTGACGTCCTCTTTTATTTTCAATGTAAAGTGTAAATAACTTTTATTCAACATCTCGTTACTATGATGCTATAACTATGCCGATTTCAGATGAATTATATAGGTCATTCATAATCCACACGTTATAGGTAGGTACTATAACTCACTTCATGTCACTGAATTTTCACAACAGGCGGTTATTACAAATAGTTCACTCGAGAAAAGACACCACTCGGACTAACTGTCTCGAGGACTAAACTTTTCCCCGTGACTTAGTTGTAATATAAGTTATGTACACTTTAGTTTTAAAACTAAACCCCTTATATTAAGCCTCGAAGTGATATTGCTTTCTGTTGCCTCTTTTCATATAGCAGATAAGTAGATTTATGCAACAGCGCACTATATGAATATTGAAACACGTTATTTTAGTAATAGTGTAGACAGAAGGTACTAAAGAATTTTATGTTTTAATATAGAGGGTGAAAACAGTGAATAAACAAAATTCTTTATTTAATATTGTAGATCCAATGTGAAGGCCTAAAGAAAAGTAAGTTTTTCACTTTTCAACCCTTTCCAAAGCATGTAGAAACTTGAAACTTAGAGTTATCCATACTATAAGAATGGTCCTTCGAGTAAACAATTACCAGTGTAATACATGGGGTTGAACTATACGGGATGAAATGGAGTAGAGATCCTTGTGCAAAATTTTTTCACACACTGGAGAACTGTTATTTCATCGGCGTAACTTATGGTTATTAGTCATTCAATGATCCCCTTAGGGTCCAAATTAACTTTTAAACCCGGACAAAGTCATGGGGAAAGTTTCAGAGATATGGCTTTCAAAAGTAGAAGTTTAAAATCAGTATACCGGGATGACCGATTTAAAAATCGAACATAGCAAAACCATGGTATATCACAAGGTTACTAGAAACATTTAATTTAATTAAAAAATATATGTATCTGTAAATGGCTTTACTCAAAACTTCTTTCGCAAGTGGAAGTTGATATTTTGAAAAATCAAAGACAACTAGGAGTAAAAATATCTTTACGTTTCTAATACTAACTAAACAATAGAGGTTACATCAGTTTTCAAACAAAAAAGTATTGCAAACGGGATTCGAACACAACGCGATTTTAGCGTTTCTTCCTGTCATATAGCTCTGTCTTACAGCGACTGCATTACATTTAACAGCGTATTGCGGGCCATTATTGTTTTGTTTTACAATAATTATTACAATGTATCTGTTGGGTCTCATTTTTGTTAAAGTAAAGCCTGAGCTTTGTGCATATTAATTCTTTCATCTATTCCTCAGTTCAAACACAAATAGACAAACTTATATTTTTTAAAGGTGCTCAACCTGTATATATTTGTCTAAAATTTGCTCGTTTTCATGTCAGGTAGACATATAATCCTCACACAAAATATCGTCTTCCTCCAACAAGCAGTTTTTGATATATACAGACAGACAGACGGACGGAATTGATAAAACCTGTTTTTCGCCATCCAGGAGCCCTGAAACGCGAAGATTGATGAAATTTTGGAAGGGGATTTCTTTGCGATTACAATACTTTCTTTGTCTTTTAGATGAGGTTGCTTCTACCAGAACTTCAAATTATATAGGGGGAGATGGGGATGAAAGTCCATAGATATCAATTACGTTAGACATATCACTTGCGTACTAACAATTAAAAAGCTGCTATGTTCGGTTTTGAAACCGGTCACCCGTAATGTATCAGTTAGATAATAGTTATTTGTATAATAAGCATAAACAGTAGGATTTGCTGTCCTGAGTGATAGAGCAGGAGGTCAACAAATAACTTTCTATGCGCATTACACACATAATTTTTTCCACTAGTTTAATGAAATAAGTTTAAAAACTGTTTAACACTACATAACAGTGGTGGCTGCCTCTTAGAAGCGTAGGGGCGTTAGCCTCCCAGCCGTCAACAGCCTATATAAAATTAGAAAAAAATCTGTAAAAGGCTTTACCCAGAACTTCCTTTGTCGACATTGTGACACTAAACGATTTTAAAAATGGAATTAAGTTAGGAGTAAACATATCTTCATTTTTCTAATAAATTAAATAAATTTTCAAATGAAAAAAAACGTTACCGGTGGTCGAATTCGAAGGGCATGCGGATCGCGTATGCAATCTCAACGCTTTGTAGGATATTGCAAGAGAACGGGCACTACCTGCACTACGTGACTACGCGCGTCCCGGTTGGCTTAAATAGAACCTCTTTTCGTTGACACCTCTTACGCTGTAAAGCAGAAAGAGCACTTACGCTGTATCTGTTTGATTCTCATCAAAAGTAAAGTGCAAATTGTTACTTTCCTGTATCTCAGTTAAACCGAAAATCAAAATATTACCTGTATCTAATGCTAAGTTAAATCAAAAATTAACAAAATTTTATTTTTTAAGGTGCTCACTCTGTATATATTTGTCTTAAATTTTCTGGGTTTCATGCCAGGTAGATGTATAATGTGTATACAAAATATTGTAGTAAGTGTAAGTAAAAGACGACATTAGAAAACTGGGCATCAAAGATTGGAGGAAAACAGTTCTAATTAGAGAGGAATGGAACAAAACTATAAACAAGCTAAGGAGAAGCACAGAAAGCATGAATGAAGTAATATACGGACCGATCCCCCGTGCCAAAAGGATCAGAAGAGTTCCCAGAAGAAGAAGCGGCCCCTATCCCATCAGGGATGTTTGGGCCTATATACAGGGTGTTAATTAAGTACGTAGACAAACTTTAAGGGGTGGTTCCTTGATCAATTGTAAGATAAAAAGTTCATATAATCATGGGACCTAAACGGCTTTTCAAGATACAGGGTGTTAAAGTTCAAACAAAAAAAAAGTGTTTTTTCAAAAATCTACTTTTATTTTTTTGATAGAATAAACCTTTTTCGAAAAAACTGAAAAATCTGTAGCAGCAATTTCGTTCATTGGACTTTAATGGGATCTAAACGGCTTTGTTTTCAAAGTACAGCTTAAAGAAGTTTAAAAAAATATTATTTAATAACAAACAATCTTACAATAGCTACAAAACTTTTGACTAAAAAACAGTGGCGTACCAGATTTTCCTAAAATAAGGTAACTGCGGTGGCCTCGATGCACGTCATTGGTGTAAATAAATTAAATTTATTTTGACTGAATAATGCCACTTTATAAAATACTAATCTACACCCAGTTTCATTAGAATACCTCCAGCAATTTTTGAAATTTTTGAAAAAAAAATTTTTTGTTTACACTTCAACACCTTGTATCTTGCAAACGAAGCCGTTTATGCCCCATGTTTGTATAAACTTTTTGTCTTAGAATTGATTAAGGAATCACCCCTTAAAGTTTGTCTACGTACTTAACTAATAGCCTGTGTATATACAAAATATTGACTTCCCCCAACAAATAGTTTTTGAGTTATACCGCCAACAGACAGACAGACAGACAGACAGACAGACAGACTTACAGACAGACGGAATTGAGAAAACTTTGTTTTTGTCATTTAGGGACCCTGAAACGTGAAGATCTGGAGAAATCTCGGAAAATATTTTTTCCGCGATTACAATACTTCCTTCGTCTTTTAGACTACGGAAGTAAAAAGTAACTATTCTATAATTGAAAATATTTTTTATCATCTATTTTACCGTTACCACAAGGTTTAAGTAACGAAATTCGGAGGTAGCTATTTTATACCGTTTAGGACATGTAAAACAATATCCAAGAAGTATGTCAACACAACCTGAGTTATATGTGTCAACACACTCGTTAATATCAAAGGACCTGAGCCGCTGGCAGCTGTTTGGTGTGATTCCACAAAGGGGCTGAACCTATATGGCAGTTACGGTCGAAAATGCTGACGCTGCAGATCGAGTTATCACAGTTTTAATGTGACGGAGAGGTTAAACAACGTTGTAGCCGAAGCAGCGCCAGTGGTTAAACCCGCCCGGTTATCGTCATATTTCTAAACACCGTGCTCCCGAAATGTATGGCGATCGAAGCGTAAAGGTAACCTGCGAGCCTATAAAACAAATGTCCACTCTTTGGTATTAAAAAGGACGTTTTTGCGGGCCGTGTTTAAACATAATATCGAATGCAGTTGGAGCCTATTTTTTTCTACTAAAATAGCAGAGAATAGCATGACTAAGTATAGTCAACATTAGCTTTAAGGGCCTACCGTTAGCTGAAATGGTTAAAATAAAAACTTTCATACAATTTCAACCTGCAAAGTCAAGTTCGAACTCGCAGTTTTATAAGATATTTTTTGTGGACATTTACAAGAAAAACAAATGGATTTGTGGATCTGCTGCATGCTCTATTTTTCCATTATTAAATAAATGATCGTGTTTCGTTTTTTACACTAACGTACATTTTGTGTTGAGTGTGAATACCTTTTGTTCTGTGCATATTTTTTATTAGTATTAAAATTAAAAACCGTTGCTATATTTGAATTAAAACATCGACGGATTGTCAGTCATTATTGTTTGATTAGTAATAATTGTTAAAAATTAAGAGCCACCTAAATACAATCATCATGAGCCGCCACTGCACTGGTACATAATTTAGTACTTCAAAAATTACCCAAAGCAAGTATCGCGCAAGGTAGTTGCTATGAATAAGCTTGTTTTGACAAAAATTATAACTCTCAATTCGACAAAGCCTTTAAGGGCGAACAGAAAGTGCTTTACTTTCTGTGCTTCGATTTAAATCGACTCACACAAAGTGTTTATTTCATTTTAGAACCATAATCTTGTTTATTGGCCCTCGATAGAGGGCGTAAAATGGCTTTTATAGCCCTAGGACCTATAAAGTTGCTAAGCAGTATAACAAGCACCAACAATGTCGTATAGCAACACCAACAATCTGCATGGAAACCATAGCATACCAGAAATGCACAGCGCCAGCACAACGACGACGCAGTAGTCTGTAGCCAAAATACTGAATCCTCCAATTTTGTCCATTTTGAGGACTAAAATGAAATAAAACGTTGTATGTACCTCGTGCCTAATCACGATTATAGCTCTCGGGAAATTTAAAGCTCTCCGCTTCGCGTCGAGCTTTAAGCATTCCCTCGTGCTATAATCTATTGATTACGCCCTTAATACATAAATAACTATTACAGCAGCATTTCCATAATAACGATCTTTACATATTATATGAAATGTGACATTTTCTATGCCTTTAAATGCTATTAAAAAGCCAACTTTCTATTAGCGAGTAGGAAAACGACATTTGCGGCCACGCAACCGGGCGCAATTTAGCCACATATAGTGGGTACGCCTGTGGAAAGAAGCATTATTTATATTATAGTATTAAATTACCAACCATCATCATTCATATTTCAATAGGTTCCATTTCTATTAAGCGCACCATAATATATGCATTGACAGCTATTAAATCTTCACATACTGTTTTTATCTAACATTAAGCATAAGCATAAATATAAATAAAGGTTTAAAAATAACAGCTTATTCATTAATTTAATTATAAATGGGATAACGAAAGCAAAAAGCTTACTCCCTGTTGAATTTGTAATTATCATGTATTGGCCTCTTATTAGAAAAGATAATCTGTAACAGAATTATATGTCATGTATTAGTAAATCTGTTTAATAAAATTGTCATAATGCGTGTAGAATTATAATCAGAATTAGAACTCTGCCGACATCCCAAATCGTTGCCCGAGCAGTGATAGTTGCAATCTGAAAAAGCATCATATCAGTAAAACATAGCAAATAATGTATTGAAATAGTTTCCCTTGCTTAAGTTAGGATGGCTGATAGCAATCTGGGTTCACTTGGAATTTCGAAAAATGGGTTTTATTTGAAAAATTTGTCATAAAATAAAAATTTCTGATTTGAAAGGTTGCATTGACAGCGGTTTTGGTTAATTAGATAAAAAAAGCTATTACTTGCAAGCAATTGGTCTCTATGGTAATAATGACGATTAACGATTGTTGATATTAATATAAAAAAAGAGACAATTATTTTTCAGCAAGACTAGGTTGAACAGTCTTAGCTCCTTCGAATTTAACCCTAGAACGCATACATCTAAGAAAGTTACATTAACTCATATGTGGTGTCGTATACGACACCACACCTTTTTTGTTTAATGAGGCACTTTAAATTTACTATACGCCTCTTTTAATATCTGGAAGTTAATTTTGAACTGCATAGATGCATATTAAAGCGCAAAGATGCTACCACAATAATATACTATAGGAATTATTATACTGCGACATTTTCTGAGCCAGAGATGTTATAAGGTATTTCAATAGATTTTCGAAAACGCTTGTGACAAGCAACATCTTTAGCACAATCCTTTGATTATAAGAGTTGTGTTTCATATTCATTTTCGGATGTCAGCTTGCAATCTATTGCGGTGTTTGAGGTTTTACTTGAATATCAACTACGGTTACGACGTAGGTCAGTAATACTTGCTATGATCTCGCTATAATATAATAGCTTGTTACTTAAGAAAAACTGAATCTCAGGGTTCTTTTATATTTATTTAATGAATCTGCAACTTACCTTAGTATTCTTTTGAGCATATGTTAGAATTAACTGCGTTAATTTGGCTCTTCCCTCTAGTTACTGTCATAACTTAAAATTAATGCAATACGAGTTATCTGAATACACTAAAATAATTCAACAAGTAGGGACAAACCATTAATTTATTAGTTAGGGAAATAAAATAATTGAGTAGTCACGCCGACATAATTGAAATTCAGTAATAATATGGTAGCTATGTTGATGCTTATTTTTTATTAAAAAAATCAAATGACCTTAGTTTTCGCTTTTAGCAATACATAATACTGTGAACAAGTCCTTAGAAATTAGCTGTTACCTTTAGTTACCAATGCATACAAAACAACGAAACAATTGGTACATGTAAAACTTCACAAGAATTATACGCATTTTATCATTAAAAACGCATTTTTCTTTAATTAAATATGTCTGAGGTCTACCTTTATACGTCGTTTCTGTAAAAAAATAACTAACTCACGATTTGATACATCGCTACTACTTTTTGTGTTGCGGCTGTTCTCAGCGAATTTGCTCCTTCCAGCGCATATCCACCTCCACCGTACTGCTTGCAGATGACTCGGTGGGCTGAATCTGGCCCTGCTGACCCATTGTTGAGCGTGGTTCCTCAGTAAACTACTTTTATATTGCTTTTATACGGAATCAGTTTGACGAATCGTTCAAACACTGTTTTCATTTACATTTTTGCGATTTTAAAACACTCCACATTGCTCGGTAATTAACAATATGACTCAATAAATTAACACTTTTACAATAGAGCGTATTTCACCCCCAACAACCATTCAAACAATTAACCTAGAACGCATAGGTGGCGTCATATGAGACACCACCTATTTAACTATCTAGTTTTTAGTGATTTGCTGTTATGTTATCATATTCATATTTTCAGTACCTCTCCAGAAGATTATTGTTAATATATCCCTTTCATTTTTAATTTCCAAAAATTGTTACAAGCTTTATAATTAATTTTTTACTTACTTGGTGTACAGTTGCTTTATTTACTACAGTTTGGCCATACGTGGTCACGTTTTCTATTGGTCGGCGCCATTTTGTGTCTTCCGTCATCTTGACAATTACATGTTGAAGACATCAAGTTGACGTTACACATGTTAATTTGTCACCAGGCTTGTCTAAAATTTGTATATCTGCAAATATAATATTTGAAAACTGCTGGAAACAATACATTTCGTTATCGGTAAGCTAATAAGTCAACCCTAAAACTGATTTTATCAAAGTTGGAGTTTTAGATATGGGGGTTTGTTGTGCATTCGGATGCAACAATAAAACTGCACATGGAATTAAAATGAAACGTTTTTCCGAGGAACAAAACTAGGCGAGACTTGTGGCCAAGCAGGTGAATCGGGAAAATTGGTATCCTAATGAGAATTCACAAATATGTGAACAACATTTTGAAGAATCCATGTGGGAGAAAGTGCGTGTTGACGGGAAACGGAAACTTAAAAGTAATGCTGTGCCAACGTTATTTTCTTTCACGCCGTCCACATTAGAGCCTAAAAACGCTGAAAATGCCTCTGCCTACACAGAAAACGATAACATTTTTGATATTCATGTGCCATCATCATCATCAATAAAAAGTTCAAGCGACTGCATTCCAACTGAGGTAGATTCTCGTTTGCTGCTAGAACAAGAAGTTAGAAACTTGAAGGAGAAGCTAGAACAACGTAATAAAGGTTACAAAAAACTGCTAATTCAAAATCTCAAGTACAAAAGGGTCATTCGGAAACTGAAACGAGAACGGAAATATCTAAAATCAAACAATTTGCTTAATACGATTTTCAACGAAGACCAAATTCGGGCTGCTAACAGAAAATCTACCAAATTTATGAAGTGGAGTAACATAACAGTGAAAAATGCCTTAAAAGTAAAATTTCTGTGTGGTACGAATGGATACGAAGAACTTCGACGTCAACGAATTCCGCTACCATCAGCAAGAACACTGAGAAGGCGTTTACAAAATCTGACATTTGAATCAGGCATATTAGACGAAGTCTTTACGTTCTTACAACTAAAAGTGAATTGCTTTACGACACCTCAGCAAAGAGACTGTGGAATCACTTTAGATGAAATGACTATAACGCCGGGAAGAACCTACGATGTTTCATTAAATAAATATTTAGGTCACATAACTTTACCCCAGCACACCGGAGAAGCAACTCACGCTCTTGTTATAATGTTAGCTGGTATTAGTTCCCGATGGAAGCAAACTGTGGCTTATTATTTTACTGGCAATTCTGTGAATGGTTCGATTTACAAAAATATATTAATTGAAATTATTCGTAAAGCAGAGGCAATTGGATTAAATATTATTAGTATTACATCGGATATGGGAGGATCCAACCAAGCTTTATGGAGAATTTGGGATATTAAAGCGGGCCGATTTTCAAGAAGTAAAAATTTTGTTCTGCATCCTTGTGACCCTTCTCGTAAAATATATATATTGGCCGATGTCCCGCATCTATTTAAAAATATTAAATCTATGTTAATCAATAACAATATTATCGAAATTCCTCGATGTATTCAGGAACAGTACAATTTACCCAGTAATTTGGTGAAGTCTGAACATATTAAAGAGTTGGTCGATCATCAAGAAACATTGAGATTTATGTTGGCGCCTAAACTAACACAGGAAGACTTATATCCTTCACATTTCCAAACGATGAGAGTGTCTACTTCTGCTCACGTTATGCATCACGATGTAAGCAGTGGCTTAAAATTTCTGTCACACGAATTAGGTAAACCAGAATATGAAACCACTGCATGGTTTATTGACATAATTGAAGAGTGGTTTCACCTTATGACATCGAGACACCCCGTTATGGCTATAAGCAAATTACGACCAGATGTTTACGACAATACTATTAGAAAATTGAAAGACTTTATAAATATTTTTTCCGATATTAAGGTTGGTGAAAAAGGAATTTGGAAACCGTCGCAAGCGGGTGCAATAATTTCGACTATGTCCATACTAGACATTCAAGAGGAATTACTTAGCAAAAGGGGATACATATTTTTACTGACATCGAGGTTTACTCAAGACTGTCTTGAAAATTTATTTAGCATTATCCGATCGAAACAAGTTATTCCTAATGCTTCTCAATTTAGATGTAATTTAAAATTAGTTTGTGTTTCCCAATTTCTTAAAAACGTATCAAAAAGCAATTATGAAGACGATGATAGAAGTTTTCTAGCAGATTTTTTGGACTATATTCCCAAGAAAGTTTCCAACGACCAACAAGATGTTTACTTACCAGATAATTTAGAAAACTGTGATCAACCTAGAGATCTAAATTACACAGAACTAAATTCATTGTATAACATTTGCGGGTACATTGTTAGCAGCATAAAGAAGAATTATACTGTGTGCAAACAATGTTTAGGTAGTATAGGATCAAAAAAATATGATAAATCTTTAAAGTATGCTAAATTAACACATATCAAGTGCTTTAGAAGTAATACGCTGTTTTTCTGTAATAACGCAACATTCGAATATTTTATAAAATTGGAAAGACTATTTGTACACTATTGGAATAGCATAAAAGATCAAAATATAAATATAAAATCATTTTATATAAAGAAAATGCATACTGTTGATGTCAATCATATTGCTACTTGCCATCAATTAAAAAGGTTTATTATATCTAAATTTATAGTTTTTCGTTTGAAAATAGCTGCAAAGAAAACTAAAAAGCAAAATATGAAGTTAAATAAATACAGCAGCAAATCCGTGGTAATGCACACTGCATAAATAAATTCAGTAGGATGATATGAAAAGTAATTTTAAGCATACATAGTTTATTAGTTTGGTAATTGGTTTAAGTTTTGTAGATTTATTATTATTCAGCTGAAAATACAATTTATATTTTGTTATTGATACAACATTGCTTATTTTATTTTTTCTTATGTTGTATTTACTAACTTCTACTTAGGATTTAGATATTTGGTTGAAATATTAGTATTTCCCAACACCGCCACTGGTTTTGACCCGCCAATGGAGGCGGCCATTTTGTGTCTTCTGTCATCAGTGACATTTCATATGGCCAGACTGTTTCTATAAAGAAAGTGACTGTATATTTATCTAGAGATCCTGTATATAGTTTACTAATAAGAGTTGGGCAAACAGCATGATTTGCCATACATTTTTGATCCAAATTAGATATTTGACATATGTCGAACAGAGGTTATGGGAGCCAACCTTGCTAACTTGTCTTTGATGGTAGAGTTTTCAGAGTATTGATCATTCTTAGGATCTCTATAACCGACTATTAGGAATATACGGCCAATTTAGTTAAGATTTAGACTTGCATGTGTGAAACTATCAGTCGTAACCTGTTACAAAATATGTAAAAACGGCACGTTTATTACACATGCCTTGTAAAAAATGATCCAAACCAATCAAAATGTATCCCGTTGTTTGCCCAACTCTTAGTAAGCTATATATAGGGACTCTATATTTATCAAGTATTTAGCTATTAGATATAAGTTTGTGTGGTCTGTAGTAGAAGATATAGACACCATTGAATACAATAATTATGTTGTCTAAATACTTCCACCCCCCAGAATCGAGCGACGAGGGCATCATATTTTTCCAAACAGTGCTAGTATAGGTAGACTCTTATATGCAGTAAATAAACGTATCTTAGTTACCATTATATTTTTTCAGAGCATTTACTTAGTTTATAATGAATAAAAACCATTGTGACTTCTTATGGTGTCTAAATAATTTATTTTTTCATTTTTGACATGGTTATTTTTTTCTATATATTTTTTTTTAGTTAGAGAGCAGTTTATTATATCTAAACTGTGGTCATTCTCACCTCAACAAGCATTATATAGAAAATTACTAGAGTTTTAGGTAGGCGGTCAATCTCACCCCAAAGGTAGGGGTGAGATTGACCGGGGTGTTTTTATTTTTTTTTCTATTGTAAATAAAAAAAGTAATGTTCTGAGAGTGTTAAAAGTTATATGGCTTATAGACTCATACGTATTCGGCCATTGTAATTCTATTTGTGCAACAACAGAAAAGTTATTAACTAAAGAATGTTAAAAGTGGTCAATCTCGCCCCGTTTTACGGTACCTCCCATGCTATTACATTACGAAACATATTTTCCGTGCAGAACGTGATATCTATTCTTGACATGCTATTTCCCCTTATAGAGGTAGGTTTATTTCCATTATTTAGGACTTGCAGATTATCCTCGGCCAGCCATTCTGTTATTAAGTTTCCTCTTCTATCATATTCAGTGGATCCCCATGTGTACGATTTTGCATTAAAATCGATGCCAACGATTACTTTATGTCCTCTTCCTTGATTCCTCATACTTTCCTTCAGTTTTTTATGCTATTCTCATAGGTACCTATATCTACATTTGGGGAATAAAAGCAAGAATATATTATATATTCTTTTGTTTTAATCCATACAAATCCCACTTCACTTCCTTACTCCCTCACTTTCACTTCACTCCCGTATACTCTGATAGCCACCTCACCATCTTTGTTTCTAGACCATGGTTCATTCATCTTTTATGCCCCTTCTGTCTGCAGTTTAGACACTTATCTCTCTCATTCACGTCTTGAGTGCAGTCCTTTTCTATGTGTCCGTGTTTATGACATCTATAGCACCTGGGTGTTTATCTACAAAGACAACGCGGTCTAAGTCGAAATTTAATTCTAATATTGACAACATGAATATGCTTAGTGAAGCAGAAATTCCAAATTGGAAGTGCATATTCAAGTTGGAGACGTATAAAAGTTTTATAAATCTTGGTTAGTAACAAGGGTGTCATAGTTGCGATTGCATCTTTTTGTGTTGGACAATGGTTCGACCGTAAAATTGTTACTAATCGTCGTGACGACGGCGTTGTCATTCCATCTTATTCGTGACACTTTAGAAACTTTATCGAAGGAAGAATCATGACTATCTAGTTCCCTTTTTGATATAATTTTTACGTTTTCTAGTGGACATTTATTGGTTCGGTTGTAATAAAAGTACCCCGTTCATCCTCTAGTTCTTGTAACACTTCCTCTAAAGCCGCCTCCAATTCTCTTTGAGTCAAATACTTTCTGGAAGCCGTCGTCACTTGATTATAAATAAACAATAAAAACTAACCTCACACATGCACTGCACCATTCAACTGCAGACTGAACTAACTGAGAAAAATAGTATGCAGGTAAACCGGAAACAATCTGCGCTAGTTCCAGCGTGCAAGATTTAACAACTACCCTGATCTGGCCAATGGTGCGTATACGCACCAATGAGATCGACACGATTTTTTGTGGAGCAAATATTGAAATTGCTGATTTGATGTTAGTACACTATTTGTGATAGTAAAAATCCATCTACAAAAAAGAAAATAAAATATCGCAGATATTCAGAAAAATTTTACTTTTTCAATGTGCGAAACTCAAAATTTCCTATTATTAAGTGTTATTACTATGTCAAAGAGCACCCTAAGGAAAATGAAGAAATAGCTAAATTAAGCCTGTACCTTAGTGCATTTATCTTCGTTCAGTGGTAAACACCATTCTTCTTGGGATTCCTAACGAGCAATTGCACCTTTGTCAGCTCTGTTCTAATCAAGGATATACGCTACCCCCCACCCAAGAAAAGCGCCCTTCCGTTCTTTCCAAGAATACTTCGATACTCAGCATCACTTCGTTTCATAAATACAATGAAATGTTATGAACCAGTTAAAAAAAAAATTTTGCCGACAACCATACCTCAAAAGTTGATGTTGAATTCAATGTCGGAGGACCTATCGTATGAAAACGATCCAAGACTTCAGGAAGGTTCTTGGCGACCGGAATCGTGTACACATACGAACATACGTACACCACACAGCACGTTTAGGCACCCCCCAATACGAGGGAGGGATCTAGTGTGCTGGGGTCTTCACTAAAAGATCCGCACAGCCAAGTCGGAGATTTGGTATAGTGGGTTCATTAGTCGGTTGGCACGAATTTTAGAGATATTTGACTCAGAGTGGTTTTCGATATGAGGGAATTTCAATACTTTGTACACTTCGTGTCGAAGTAAAACTCACAATCGGTTGTACTACGTTGGTCAATACGAACCAATGTCATCATACAAGAATGTCTATTGCAGTCACCCCGTGAAGGATGGCAAGAGTACTACGAGGTAAACTATGACTTGTCGTAGGAATACTTTTTTTGCACTGCAGAACACATCCATGGAATGGGCCTAGTTGACGACCCAACTTATCGAGAGTCCCGTTTTGATAAGAAGATCCATGCTCGCCGACTTCTGGCCCCAAATCCATAGAACTCTTTTAGTTAGCATCCTGGATGGCTTGGGTGACGTAGCCAAAGGGTGTTACTAAAGAAGTAGGTAGCCCAAAGGCCCACATCGTGTTGTAAGTGCATGTGAACCTGGTTCACTCTCTTTTAATCCAGAATCCAAAAATGCTATTAAATGATCTACAATGTGTGAATTATACAGGGTGTCCCAAAATTAGCCTGCCAAATTTTAATAGCGAATTCTAGAACCGGAAATATTAAGAAAACTTTATATAACCATAGGCCGAAAAACCCTTGGTTTTCCAGATACAGAGTGTTAAAAGTGTAGTGCTGAGGATCGTTTTTGTTTAATAGGTATTTTCCAAACGTTCAAAGATAATTATTTGAAACTTTGTACGCCTACTAAACTTTTTCTACTTAAAAAGATAAAGTTACTCTTGGCGATGTAAAATGCACATAGACGTGTAAAACTGGGTTGGGGGGGGGGGGGGGGGGGCGCTAAGGAAAATATTTTAAACCTGATTTTACTTGATATCAGGACACAATAGGCCCATGAGATAAAAGTATCTTTTTGTTGTCAAAGACTTCAGGCTACTACATTTTGTTATTAAAATTGTTAAAAACTCCCACACAAAAAAGTTGGGGCAATATTTTCCTTAGCCCCCCACCCCCAAGTTTTACCCGTCTATGTGCATTTTACATCGCCAAGAGTAACTTTATCTCTTCAAGTAGAAAAAGTTTAGTAGGTGTACAAAATTTCAAATAATTCTCTTTGAACATTTGGAAAATATTAAACAAAAACGATCCTCAGCACTACACCTTTAACACTCTGTATCTGGAAAACCAAGCGTTTTTCTGCCTATGGTTATATAGAGTTTTCTTAATATTTCAGGTTCTAGAATTCGCTATTAAAGTTTGGCAGGCTAATTTTGGGACACCTTGTATAGTGACAGCTAGGAAATTATAACCAAACAAAAACGTTTGTATTATTTTTTCAGCATGGTTTTTTATAACTCTCCTGACCGCCACCAACAGGAGCTGTGGAGGAGCTGGTGAGCAGTTGCAGAGGCTTTTAGAGAAGCAACGGCTTCAAACCAGGAACAGTGTATTGGCTATACACCAGAGTGGTCAGACCGGCTATTATACTGTAATTGTATAATATACTCCACCACACCACGTTAATATTAATAATTTATTATTTAAGAATTTTCAAATGTTGAACTGGGTAAAAATCAGATGGTTCTAATTTTATTGCTTCAAATTAAATTGTATCACGCCCTCTCTTTTATTTTATTTGACTGCAATTATCATTTAAAATATGCTAGCTCCGGTAAAGAGTCAACTCTCATCAAAGGGTGGCTTCATGACAATTTCACTATTAATTTATTTAAAACGGCACGCCACTGCGTTCCCATTCGATTTTACTACACAGCCGCGCAACTATGAACTGGTATCAAATGTACAAAGGGGTTCCTAACCTCGCATAACATCTCGTTTGATTCTTTTGTTTTAGCCAAAACCGGACCTTGATTGTTAAACCGACGCTGCTTGGGTCGATTTCATTTGTTCTGGACACTTAACCTCAGAATTTGGCTTTTAATTATAATTACTGGAAAAATAATTTTGCTATCGGCTCGGATACGCCTGCCCTCTGCTGCTTTCGGTGTTATCTCGCTGGTACGTAAATTTCCGGCTCCTCAAGCTATTATTTAAGTTGCTACAGTACCTTATATTGCATTTGTGAACGGTAGCTTCCTCGGACAGGCGCCTGAGTTGGAATTCCTCTGGAACTCGCTGTACCGGGTGTTGGGGTTGCTGGTCTCGCTGCTGCTGGTGCCCACGATGCTCTGCAACGTCCACACGGTCCTGATTATCCTTGGTTTAGCTGGTGTCGAACCCGTAGCTGCCTCATCAGTGCCGATCCCAAGATCGGACTGCTCCACTTGGAAAACAACTTTTTTTCGTAGAAAACGTTGCCCACACTTGTATAGAAACTTCAAATTGCGCTGATCACTGTGGTATGATTTATTTTCATGTAAGTTAATGATAAGTAGGAGAAATCTTTAATTAAACACGAGCAAATTTAGGTGTGACATCAAATAATTTATTCAACTGTTTCTCTCCTTTCAACGGTTATAAAGAATTGCCTATCTACTAATAAATTTAAAAAATCCGGATATTATCTTAGTTCAAATACCGTACATTTTATATTAATTATTATTAACAGTAACTAAAACCACACAACTCTTATAAACTAAATTACTGTGCACATTGGTTCAATCTTTAATTATCTGTTGGCGCACTGCACTTGTTATTAAGTGTTGTTATTGTTTATTCACGTATGTTTATTGACTCACTTCCTTTTAGAATGTTTGAATCTCATGTTTGCTTTTCACCAAATTTTAAACAACACTTAACTGTCTATTTTTCTTGCATATTTTGCCAGGTAGAAATAAGGACTTGGTAATTCATTCTTATAGTTATTAATTTGCCTTATTCATTTGCTCTATCATTCCTTCGCCTCATACCTTTTTATAATCGTTCACAAAATGTGTTTTATATTGGCTAACATGAATTCTATGTTTCATACCTGCACGTAGCAAACCTCTTTGTGTTAATTTGATTTTATTAGGCACTTTATTCTGCCAAATATAATAATTACTTTACTTTAAACTCAGATTCCAACCCTGTGAAAAGCCGGCTGTCTCCTTAGCGTTTCTAAATTCATTCATTTATTTGAACACAGGCATTTCAAACTTGTCAAATGCATTTACTGGATTATAATTATAATGATTTTAACATTGCGGCCAGATACAACATCTCTACTCTGTGGTTATTTACTTTTTATATCGCACTGCAATCAGAGCAGGGGCGTAAGGCGCAATACCATCTCAATACATATAGGTATTGTAATGGTATTAGGCCCACGACTCGACTCTGCTAGCAGTGCAACATAACGAACAATTCACTAAGCACAGAGTTGGAGTGTTTTATATAACTGCAATGGTAAACTTAAAATTCAAACAATAAATGCATTGATAATGAGATGCGAGGAATAATAAAGTAGTAAGGAACGCAAAAGGCAAGCTTGTTTTTTGTAGGGGTCGAAGTTGACTTTAAAATAAATTAAATAATAGGTTTGTGCATAATAAATAGCCGAACCGAAAGAAAGTAATAGACACAAAAGGTTTGCTATGTGCATGCAAAAGAAGCGTAGTTTTCCATTCAGCTAATCAGTAAAATTTGTGAGGAATCTAAAAAGGTAAAGAAAACTAGAATAAAATAACAGTACATTGCAAAAGAGCAATTTTGAGAAAGCAGGCAGCAGGATATGAAAGAAGCAAATGAGAAGTAATGAACTCTATAATTAATCAGTGCATTTAAAGTTAGTGAAAAAGCAGAACAATTAATAAAATGTGTTAATGTGTGTGGCGCAAAGAGACGATTTTAAATATAATAGATAATATTTTAGTTTGTAAGAAATTTGAAAATTTAAAATTATGTAATCACACTTATTTCTATTATGTACCAAAATTCATCAAAACTTATTTCTGTTGGCTTTGTAACTTAGCAACCTAGATTAGATTTTGTTTAATAACGGTGCCGTTCAACTTTAGTTTCCGATCTTCGACTACGGGCACAATTTGTATCGGGGCCAAGAGGGCAGCATGCCAGGGCAGAGTACAGGTCTGCAGCAGCGTCTCCGGCGGATTTGGCAGCAGCAGGAGCAGGATTTGCAGAGAAATTCCAACGGTGTCATCTCAGCAAGGACCCGAGGCAGTACATGGAGTTTTTACAAGGTACAATATAACCCTAAAAATAAGCGTGAGCGTCGGAATTTCGAGGGGCATATGAGATTAGACCTTACTAAAGAAGATAAGAGCATTTCCAAGGCGGCAGTTAAGCAGGATTTCAAGTAATCAGCAAGGCGTCCCTAAAATTTGAGGTTAGGCGGAGGTATCGAAGCGGCAGGAAGCAAATTTAAACACTATTTCAGAAGCAGAATCTTTAGGTTTGAAATCGTTTTTCTTTATTAAACAATTTAAATCTGTTTTAGTCTAATGGATGTTATGTTCTTACCTGTATCTGTCGACTTCTTGCCTCCATCTATAAAACTAAGTAGTACTACTGTTTACATTTTTTCACAGTATGGCTAATTTGTCTGTAGCATAGAATCTACTAACAATTCTTTAAATAAGAAAATATTCAGTACATTTCAATTTAGTTCTTAAACAACAAATAGTACTTCAATCTGGCACTATATTGATTACTTACTTGAATCGACACTTGAATTTGAAAAATTATGTTACCACGTGACTTACTTATGCAATGGTTAACCCTTGTAGATAATTTTATTAATTTAAAAAGACAAAATGAGAAATTTTGTCATGATACCATTGCTTGTGACCTTATCATATTAATTATAACTGTTTGTACAGCTATTTACATTAATTTTAGAAAATTTAGATTTCAATTTGTAATTCTACATATATAATATAAGCACTACAAAACACATCAATTTATTTCTACTATAATTTCACATAAGAAAATAATTCACATTTTAAGAGCTAATCTAAGCATTGTAACTTAAATATCCACAGTGCTAAAATAATGCATAATGTTGAAAATAAATGTCATAATATATAGGTTTGAAAACATCAACGATAATATATTTAAATACACAGTACAAATAACACAATTTCTTATTAATAACACAAAAGCAGGTCGCTGTCTGAAATCGACAGCAATTCGATAGACCAAGTTATTGTATTAGAAATTGATGTAAAATGTACCTCCTTTAATTATTACCACACTGTTTCTGTGTGAACGTTTGTGCATGTAGAGCTGCCTCCTGTCATACCTTTCATTCTATAAATTAAAATTAATTAATGCTATACACATTTTTACATATAACACTTACCCAATTTCGGGCCCAATTATTTCTAGGGCCATAATGGGGAGGCTGTTGCTGAAAAAAATTAATATTTTCACTTTAGTTCAATAAGTTGAATATTGCAATGGTATGTCTAATTAGTGTTGTAATATGTTATTAATTTAATTTTTAAATAAGGGTACCACGCAAATATTTTTCGTATTCGTGTTATCAAATTTTAGGTTGAATAAAAGTTACTTGTAAATTGATAGATAAAAATAAATAGTTGTATGCACTTTATAATATTTTATTTATCTGCAATTAATCCAATAATACGCTAGCTCAAATCGATAAAGCACAGACTCATCTCGGTTGGGTCCACCCTGAATGCATAATTTATTAAAATTATTAAATACGGATCTGTCTCCGCATACGCTTAACTGCGCACAATCGAAACTGAAATTGGGTCAACTACAGTGAGCGCCAAAAAGCATTGGTCAGTTTCAATACGTAATAAAAACCCATACACTTCACTTATGGAATCAATGATAATTTATTCCTAAATTGGAAACTTGGGAGTTTTGTTTCAATGTTTGACATTCGCCGAAAGTGACAGTTTGGTGTACTGCTGCAACGTCAAAGATTGTCGGGCCTTATTTTTTCGAGGAAAATGATGAAACGGTAACGGTTACATCTCAAAGACATTACATGCTTCAAAAATCTTTTGGTCGCAAATAGAAGAGATAGTAAATGAGTATTGGTTTCAACAGGACGGTGCTACCAATTATACCGCAAGAA
Organism: Agriotes lineatus; assembly: GCA_940337035.1. NCBI lineage: Eukaryota > Metazoa > Arthropoda > Insecta > Coleoptera > Elateridae > Agriotes > Agriotes lineatus. The sequence goes on along the minus strand of CALNHX010001257.1, from coordinate 52,584 downwards.
TTAGTATTACGAATGTCCTATGACAATCGTTTCCAAATAAACTGATTTCTCGTTATGGTGACCTTACTTGGCCCTCGAGATCGCAGGACATCACCAAACTCCTGACTTTGGGATTACTTGAAGAGCAGAGTATTTACAAGAAAGTTAAGAAATCCCAAAAAGCTTAAAAGGTTAATTCGAGAAGATATTGAAGTCATACTGCAGGGTATGTGCCAACGTGTGGGGAGAGATTTTGTCCGCTGTTTAAAAGAGTGCATGCAACAAAAGGGGGTCATTTGACCAACAGCATTTTTCATAAATAAATCTCCCATTCTTAGTCATTAAGAAATAGTATTCATTACCGGCGTAATTTATGCAAATAAATTCTTATTACAAATTGAAACAGACCAATGCTTTTTGGCGCTCACTGTATAAGCCAAGATGGACGCCGTTTGCAAGGTCGCGTCAAATTGAATAAACAAAACAAGTGAAATCGATCACAGTTCTATTGGTAACTATTTAAATTAGTTGGTTTTCCCGGCTTCAATCCTCATTGGTTTCTAGCATTTGTTTATGCCCGCTTCTATCTTCCAATTGTTTATTTTGGCGTCGGTCTGAATCTCACCAATGGATAACCTCAAATAATGGAGTTTGGGCTTTTTGGCATACTGGAATCACTCGTACGGCGATGGAACTGGCCTGGATTGCCTTGAGTATTGCTCTTCTTATGCATGCATGAATTTCCCGGCGCTCAATTAGTTTTAGAATGAACAAAAACTAGTCATTCTCAAATCGGAGGGTTCGTAGCTACTCTGACCTTGTTGCGGGGCTGCTATGGGTAGGATCCTGCTGTTGGGGCACAGGCACGTACCCAACGGGGTGCTGAGTGGCACTGATGTCTTCCCCAATGTGCTGGCTGGACTAGTCGACCTCCTCGTAGCTGTCAGAACTAAGGCTGCTTCGGATTGAGGTTATGTCACACAACATCGGAGAACTCAATAATTTCTGGTGACGAATTTTGATAAATATAATACCACATGGACACAACAATTTGCTCAACACACTGGTAAAGTTTCAGACATGTATTTTTATTTTTAATATCAGAAATTTTAATTTTATTACAGAGCACAATTTCACACGTCAAGCCATTAATTTATTCATTTATTTCTTTTTTATTGTTATAAACAAAAGCTAGTTAGTTTCAAACTAATTACGGATGTTAACATGGTTCAAAATACTGACTTTTAACAATAAATTCTACTTAAAGCTAGGATTTTGTAAACTAATATTACATCTAAAATAATTGTTTACATTTATACTGCACGTCTTTTTAATTTGCGTTTAAATATTCACATGTCACTGCACTGATTAGAGTATTTAATTCGCGCATTTCCTGCACTGGCTTTCTTTAAATTCATTGTTTTATTTTCCACACATTTTTAAGTTCATATGCTGTCTACTTTTCTGCACTTTCTATAACCCTTGCCCCTTGATTCTTACGGTTTCCTTCAAATGCTTTAATGCCTTCATTCTTATCTGCTCGTTGCATGTTCATAAGCTTATCTATCTTTCAATTACCTTTCTTATAAAACCCTGACTGGATTTCACTATTAAACTGTACCTGAATTCTACGCTTTATTCCCTTGCGTTTGTGATCCATCTTGTAATTATTAAATTTCATTCGGCTTGGCATTTACTTTAGCACAAACCTAATCAATTAATTGAACTTACATTCAACTTAGATCCCTGTGCGAATTGAGCTTTGCTTACTGCGTTCATTAATTAATTATTCTGCAATTACTGGCATCTCATTACAAATGTATTCATTCTGGCAAATTCAAGTTTTAGCTTTGCAGTTATATAAAATATCTCACTCTTTTTTTTGCTATAGAATATGTCAGCTCACTGCAACAAAACTTCCTTATTTTTATTACTATATTTGGAGCTTGCATTAGTAAACCCCAATCAGTTAGCTTCGAGAAAATATGGCAGTATTACTTCGTATCAAAACTTTACAAAGCCGCTAGCACATAAAACCAACTAAAAATGCATGAATTTTTGTTTAAAAGCTTGTGTAACTCTAAATTGCTGTGAAACGAGATGTAATTCTGCGTAAATAACCGCAATACTTACCCAGTGTACATCGTAACCAAAATTTCTCATGCGAGCAGATGCAGCACGAGCATTATTCTACAATGAACAACCCAATAATAATACTTTCACCACAAATAACAAGGAACCACTTACCCAGTTCATATTGTAGTTTCTATTGCTGCTGGTAGATGGACGGCGGCTAGAATTCTACAAACATAAATGGTTATGTCACACGCTATATTTGGATACACTCATTCAATACATACCATATCTGAATTATAGCTTCTTGTACTTCCGGGTCCAGGTACAGGAACGGATGCATTCTAAAAATAATAAAGATATTACGCTTTTACGATCTATTATTTTTTTGTGTTTAGCATTTTACTTATACTTAAGTTAATGTTGAATGCAGTATTCAATATTGTTGTATAAGAATGCATGCTCTCGATAAATTTTGTATGGCAATAAAGGAAATGGATTACAGCTACTTACAGCATTCCTTGTCCAATGGCTGTTTGTAAGTGTTTCAGTATTTGTGCTCTGAAAATGAAAAAACAGTTGGTAACAGTGTAAAAACAAATTTATATTTTTATTTGGCTAAGGTCGCAAGCTTCACAATCAGTTTTTATTATGGCTGGAAACGATCATCTCACTTCTAACCTAAAGAAAGGATTTTGTCCTCGCATTGTGAAAGGTAAATTAATAATAACAACTGTTATTTATGCATTTACTAGTAGCGCTTATGATAAATTTGACATTGACTCGTTTTTTGAACCTGTCAACTTGTGTTTCCCTACCTGTGTTAGCGTAGCTAACGTGATATGGGGATCTTAGTGTGGATGAAGGATAGCTCATCATTCAAGCAAGATTCTGTTTTCACGAGACAATAGGTACACCCTGTGTGCACAGGGTGTTCACAGATTTTTGCACTAAACATTTGTTAAATGGAACATTCCGTATATTATAGCATTTCTGATCAAATTGATATAAAATTATATGAGGTTATTTTCTACTGTTCTCTGACTAGACGCAGTTAATTGCAAAAAAAGTGCCCATTAAAGATGCTTGTAGTGGCCCAACTGTGAGATATTCAGATCGGGTATTCACAAAAAAAAGTATTTTAATGCAGATTCCATACATTGCTATTTGTATTTTTTCTTATTCACTTTGCTCTACACCAGGGGTTCTCAAACTTTTTCCATCGAGTACTCCTTTACAATATTCAACAAAGTAGCTGTACCGCTTGCTCTATTGAGCGCGTAGTTGGTTAACCTTACTGAACATTCATTTTAACGGTAGTAGCTGCTGGTTGCATAGCTGCAAGGACTGGTCAAACAGTCTCGACTTAAGCAACGTTCGCGGCGGTCGGCACTCGGATGGGTGTCCGACCTATAGTGGTAGTAAAATCACAGCCCAGCCGTGCCTCGGAGAGCACCCGTCGGCCCCGGTTGGCATTTCGGTGACAGTCGTTAGGTTACCTCACAGGCGCTCGCGCAACCTGAAAACTCTGACACCAGGTTTCCTACCACAACCCATACGATACAAACAAAATGGTAGTAGCTGGAAAATATCTACGTTTGATTTAGGGAATGTAGCAGCTAATTCGATATTCGCCAGCGCTAGCGTATAGACCTGCTTTCGCGGCTGTCGGTGATATCTATTTTATTGCTAAGTTAACATTTACTTGTGATTGTTCAACAATGCCTTCAATTACTAGAGAGCAAATATCTGAAATAAACGAATGCGTCAAGAATTCCATAACAGCAATACTTAGCAACGACCATTTTATCAATGGCATTGTTGAAAGGGTGAGCGAAAAGTTGAGCGACTCTCTTAATAAAAGGTGGGAAAAACAAGAGGCATCAATTAAGCAGTTAACGGAAGAAAATTAAATGCTAAAAATGAAAGTGGATGCATTGAAACAATATTCGTGTCGGAATACTGTTCGCTTGTTTGGTGTAAAAGAAGAGGACAAAGAAGACGTTGAAAACAATGTGATTCAAATCTTTAAGGGCATACTGTATGTCAACATCGCTAAGGATATGACAGATAGAGTGCATCGCACCGGCCCGAAGTTGCAGAATTGAGATAGAGAGAGATCTATTATCATAAAATTTACCAGTTATAGATATCGATATCTCGTTCTAAGCAATCGCAAATACCTAAGGAACACCCCGTATTCTCTAAAAGAAGATCTAATACGGTCGCGCTTCGATTTAATGTAGAAAGCCGGAGAAAAACTTGGTCATAACATCTGGTCCCGTGATGGTACTATTTACACCAGATCGAACGGCAAAATCGTACTCATAAAGAATTTAGAGGACATTCAAATTCGCCGTAGCGCAACCCTGTGTGCACATGATATCGTCTGCCTGAGGATGGACAAGTCTGATACTGTAAAAACTTCGATTGGAACCCTGTATTTCACGTTACTTATTTTTGTTATTATTTATTTTTATGGTCACCGACCTCGCCGGGAAGGAAAATTGTCAATTTAATATTAAGTTTTTGTTGGTACTTCATCTGATATTAGTTTAATACTAGCAACCAGTGAGACAAATGTCTCATTTAATAAAACAAAAAAGACCGTTTTTCAAATAGAACGCGTTTTCGAGAAATCACGTGATTTCTCAAAAACCGGAAGTGTCACGTGACTGAAATTCGGTTCCTGACCTGACATGACCATTCCAAACAAATAACTTTAATAACTTTTTTCTCTATCTCTTACGGTTTGGCTGCTGGAACAGCGTCCCGGACGCACAAAACAGCGTCCCAGACAAGCCTATTATATATATGGATATTTAATTTTTAAGTTTAATTAAGAAATTGATGAATTATTTAAAACTAGCACATTTAAATGTACGTTCCTTGTTGGCCGGCTTAGGTCAATTTAAAGAGATTATTGTTCAATATGATATAGTTGCGTTAACAGAAACTTGAATTCAAACATAAGCGATGATGTAATTCATATTGAAGGCTACAATATTGTGCATAGAGATCGCTTGTCGAAGGGAAGTGGAGTTGCGTTTTATATTAGAAACAATTGAAAATTTTCATTGCTAGATAGATCTGTTACTGACTGCTTAGAGCAATTGTGGCTGAAAGTGGAAATTGCAGGAGAATGCTTTGGGGTAGGGGTTATTTACAGGCCATCGTCAAACAATTTAGCCAACTTTTTAGATGAATTCGAAAATTCTCTTTCAGTGGTTATACCCTCTATTCATGATTTTTTTTGTTAGGGGACTTCAATGTTGATTTACTTAAACTGAATGACGCCACAAACCGTTTTATGGACATGCTGGATGCTTATGGTTTATATCAAGTGATCAATGAACCCACCAGAGTGACTACTACTGTATCTACTTTAATAGATTTAATTGTAGTGTCAGATATGTCTAAAATTTTATCTGCTGGAGTATAGTATGTACATGACGTCACTGATCACTTTTTAACTCACTGCCAAATCCGCTACCAGGTAAAAAATTAAACATCAAAATTGTTAACATTTCGAGATTTTAATAATTTTGATTCTGTAGCTCTTAATGCTCAACTTACCAGTTTGTCTTGGGAAACATTCTACAACTATAATCGCATAGATGATAAAATATCTTTTTTTAATAATAACTTGATAAGACTGTTCAATGTACATGCTCCGTTGAAAACTGTTCGACTTTCTAAGAGGAAAGCATCTTGGCTTACAGACACTATTAAAATCATGATTAAACTTCGAGATAACGCTTTAGCCCGTTTTAAAAGTTCTAAAAACTCAACTCACTGGGAATATTACAAAAATCTACGTAATTACACCACCGGTGCAATAAGACGAGAGCAAAAAGTTTATCCTGAATACAAACTTAGAAATTCGGACAGTAAAACGTTATGGAAAGGGTTGAAACATGCGGATGTTTATAGTAAGTCTAAGAAAGAAATACCTCCTCCCTTAGCAGATGCTAACAAAATTATGGACTATTTTATTACTTCTACTGCAACTAATTATCAACCTAATCAAAATTTAATCAATTATTACTGTTACGTTCTTAACGTTCGGGCTATTTAAAATTATACGACAAACATGGGTTCAAATATTTATTTACAAGAATGAATTATTACGATTATTGTTTACAAGCACATGCGAGAATTATCAAGCAGAACACAAATTACTTTTAAACTACGGCACTATTGGTACACGTATTTCTATTACATACGGATTTATTTATATCACTCTTAAACACTAACGATTATATATTTATTTCTATTTATCTGGTCATCTATTTCTAACAACTATTATTATTTATTTCACGAGAGATTATGTACACGCGGTTATTTATATGGGGGCTTCTAACAAGCCTCGACGTGAGTTCGAACTGCCGCAGAATTATTTCAGAACTGATCTGTGGGTGAACTCCGCCCGCTTATATATCGCGCCAGTAAATTCTTCCAGAAGCCTCCAGATAGTGTCGATATTCACTAGAAACTCCAGATAAAAGCATGACGCATCCGACCTCCGGCGCGCGTGAGTCACGCACTGCACCTGGCTCCAGATTTATCCGAAAGTCTGGAACTCTGTGACACATCACACCTGCTCCTGCCGGCAGCCTCCGATTCCCCCGTGCACATCTGCTCTCAAGGCCGTTCTTACATTCGTTACATTACAATAAAATGGTGAATGTCATTAACGAATTAAAGTTCACCAAAGTTGATGATTCTAACATTATAAAAATTATTAACAGTATAACTTCACAATCCACAGGTATTGATGAAATTTCTATTAATATGATTAAACTGTGTTGTCCGACTATAGTTCCAGTTATCCGACATATTGTAAACTTCTGCAATGTATTCCCTTCACAGTGGAAAACCTCTATTATACATCCATTGCTGAAAGTGAGCACGTCGTCTGACTTCAAGGATTTACGACCAATTAGCATATTACCCACTTTTTCCAAAATCTTAGAAAAAAATATCGATGATCAGATATGCAATCAGGTTTTCAAAGAGGTTACAGCTGTGCCACGGCTCTACTGCACATCACTGATGATATTATTAGTTCTGCTGATCAGGATAAATTGACATTATTAGACTTTTCAAAAGCCTTCGACACAATATCTCATGATATCTTGCTCAGTATACTACACTATGTGGGATTTAGTGCTTTATTACAAACAGAACTCAGGCTGTTGTGATATCGGATTTCAAATCTGATATCAAAACTGTGGCTTCAGGCGTACCTCAAGGTTCAATCATGGGTCCTCTATTGTAATCTATCTATACTACTTTTAAAGATTCAATAAATGTTTGTAAATATCACTTCTATGCAGACGATAAACAACTTTATTACAGTTTTGATCGTCATAGTATTCAAAATCCAAATGAATTAATAAATCATGATCTACAAAAATTAACTGAGCTAGCCCAGAGTCATTCATTAAATTTAAATCCTTCGAAATCGGTGGCGATGCTGTTTGGAAAATCTAAAGGTAGAGATTTTGTGCGTGATTCTGTTGATATAAAAATTAATAATATTGGGATACCCCTGAAAGATTGTTAGAGAAATGTAGGCCTTTACATAGATCATCATTTCAGATTCGAAATGCATGTTTCAAAAGTGGCGGAGAAAGCATACATAAACTTAAAAATAATTTAAAACAATAGTAAAGTTTTGAATTTTAGTTTAAAAAAGTTGCTGTGTGAATCATTGGTGTTAAGTCATTTTAACTACTGTGACACCGTATACGGTCCATGCCTAGACAGCACCGATATTAAAAGAATACAAAAGGTTCAAAATTCTTGCCTACGCTTTATATTCAACATAAAAGGGGAGTTGAAATGGTTAAATATGCCTAACAGGAGGTTCTTCCATGCATCATGTTTGTATTATGGTATCGTTCATAAAAGAGCCCCACCCCACCTCTACAATAAAATTCGCTTCAGAACGGACAATCATAATATCAATATTGGAAAGAAAGATTTAATTACTATTCCAGCACACAAAACTACTTTTTTAAAACGTTCTTTTAGCTACAACATTACTGCAATACACAGGGTGTCAGGAAAGTCAACAGTGTCACTTCTGGAGATGCTAGAGGACGCTATATGGAGTCGAAAAGTCCTAATCCATTTTTGGCTTAGAAGCATAGTTTTCGTAAAAACAAATGTTGAAAATTAAAAGGAAAAAGTTGAGAACTGCTGTACTTTGCCTTAAATTGGAGGCTTGACACAGTGTCTTGAGATAGGTTGGGAAAACAATTGTGACATGTGCCGTCTACATACATAATTTATTAGCTTTTAGAACACTTTTAAAACGGAGTTTGATAATTTTAAATCCAACAGTGAAGACAAAATATCGATGTACTCACAGACCCAACATCACCACAACACCATACACAAAAAACATATCAGCATACTCCTGCACGGTGTATATTTTTACTACAAAAGTCAAACACGAAATTATTTATTACATTGACATGAATTGACAAAAAAAAACGTCAAAAACACAAAAACGTAGGTACCATACAGCGGTTCACAAAATTTGCGGTACCAATTTCAACAGTTAATTCTGAAGAAATTATGCTTCTAAGCTAAAAATGTATTAGGACTTTTCGACTCCATATAGCGTCCTCTAGCATCTCCAGAAGTGACACGGTTGACTTTCCTGACACCCTGTATAACAGCTTGCCCATTGCAATTAAGCAATCCTGTTTCTATAAATTCAAATCATCAGTCTTTAATTTACTTTTTAATCAATGAAATTAACCAGATCTCTTTCTAATAATTCGTCCAGGCTTTGCTTTTGCTTTTATGTACTCTAAACCTATTACAATGTCAGCTCTACCAACTTAACTTAACTTGACTGCACTTAAACTTAACACTGTACCAATTCCAAGCTCCGAGGAACCCATAAACTAAGATTTGGACAAATTTAAAATTACTTTAAGTCCCCTGAACACCGGGTCTGCAGGTTAAATGGAAGAGCAGCTGGTAGTACTGCTGCTATCGAGCTGAATTTCACCTGCTTCTAATTTTGTATTTTATGTATATAATTTATCCTATATTAATAAAGACAATATTATTATTATTATTATTATTATTATTATTATGTGTATATATTGAATTTCCTAGTTTGTTAAAATATTTTTCGACTATTAAATTGTCTTCTTCAGTTTTATAATAGTTATTTACTATACGAGTGGGATAACAGCATCATTAATATACGTGTGTGTAAGTTACAAACGAGTGCGTAGCACGAGTTATGTAAGCACACAAGTATATTAATGATGCATTATCACACATGTATTGTACAAAATTTTATCTACGACTGCCTAAAATTGAGAAGAGTGCATTAAGAGAAATGTCAGATCTGTCATTTTCAAAGATATTAGTAGGCAAATGTCATTATGTCATTCATTTGACACTATTTCAGTTACGTAATGAAGTCATTACACAACTCAGTTGCGTAATGAAACCATTACATAACTAATGGTGTAATGAGCTTCATTACCTAACTGAAATAGTGTCAAATGAGTGACGTAATGCGTTACTTATCCCACTGGAGTAGATAAAATGTATTACAATATTGTGACTAGCATGTCTGTAATAGAGTACAAGTTAAAATTATAAATAAGTGAACAAATTAATTTTCTCTGTTTACCTTAACCTTAACTTAAAAAAAATATTTTAATAAAATTTTAACGTCCATGACACTATTAAAATTAAAAATGCCAATTTTGTCGTGAAACATGGTATTGGCGGTCAAAATGGAATTCTAAACAACTTTTCCTAATAAATTTTTCCGATATCTTCAACACAGAACAAAATATCGAGAATTGGCCCTATTTGCAAAGTCTTAGTAGGCTGGTTTTAAAGTTCACATTTAAGTGCCTATTACTGTTCACTATTAATTTTACTATTATAAGGTGACTATATGTTCTGTTGGCAATATTCACAGCACAACACAAGTGTTAAATCACTTAGGTGCTCACTCTGTACACTGTTACAAAACTTGCGTGCAAATGATAGAATAGTTTTATTGTACTGTAATCTTAAGTATACTTTATATTTTCTTATGCTTTTTTTCCTATGTATTGTAACTGGGTGTGCAAATAAATAAATAATAAAGTTGAGTACTTTAAAACATGTGATTCACCAATCTGTATGACTGCAAAAATTCAAAACTGTACTCCTTCAAATAGAGAAATTATGGGGTTGTCGTCATCTTAAATGCAACACACTGTACGTACATTCTGTGTGTTACTCAAAAACACCTGGCATATTTTTCCGATTTTTGTGTTGTGCCATGTTTGTATTCGCTATTATGTAACTCAAGACTACATACCCCCTACACCTGGCTATTGTACCCTTAGGGGTACACATACCACACTTTAAGAAACCCTGCTCTATACAATACTGGTATCATAAGAAAGCTTATACAAATTTGCATCCACCAAGACCAAAATATAGTCACATTTAAAAAAAATTATTTTGCATAGTTTAGCGGAAGTTATGAATTCTTGTTAAATGCCCACTTATTGAATACCACTGGTATAAATGAGGAAAAATTAGACAGAATATCATTACGTTTTCGTTTCCGTTGAAACATATTTCTTACAACACCTGATAATTTGGTGTTAAGGCAGTTGAATTTTAAATTATACAGAAAACACACAGTAAAGATAAGATCCCTTTTAAATAAAGAAAACGTTACTTTCTAAATTACAATTTTATTATTAAATAAGCTACAAACAGTTAACCATAACAAAAACATTCACATTAGGTGTTCGAAATGCTGACCCTGCATTTCAACGCGCATTTGCGCTCGACAAATCCAGTTTTCTGATACTCTTCGAAATTATTGGCGTAACTGTTCTGTTGCATCGTTGATATGATGGCGCAATTTGTCGCTTGTATCAACTTCGGTGGCATATACCAATTCTTTCATAAAACCCCATAAGAAAAAATCCACTGGGCTGAGATCTGGACATGTCTTGCACGTGCAGCGTTTTCTTCAGCAGCTCCATGCATAATGATCATATCGCCATTTTCTTTGTTAGTGTAGTTAGCCATTTAAGTCGAATTAAACACTTACCAGCTTATGTATCTTAATTTTGATGTTTAAATAAATTAACACTCAAACAAATTTCTACTGCTTCTTGTTTTTTAAGTTATTATTAAATGGTCAACGGTTCTCATCAGCCAGTTTTGACACAGACTGACGCAAAATCTAACCTGCTAACCTCGAATTTGACATAGACTTACAGTGCCACCAACATAAAACACCTTGTTTTTTCAATATTTTATTAAATCATGGTAGCCATGAAAAAATGATCCAACTTTTTCCGCTGTTCGCACTACTTTTACTAAAGTATTATACAGGTACACTAACTTAAACTTGCTGTAACTTTCTTGGTGTTGGGTTTTGGTCAAAAGTTGATTATTTGGTCCCCTCTAGCTACCCTTTCAGTCTCCTCCATACACTATGAAACACCCTGTATAATACTTTATATCCAATTTGTTCCACTTGTATTATAATATTACTAATTAAGTTAATTGTCAAGCTACCACTGGTAAATCAACGAGTTTCTATTACCAACCACAAAGTGTTCCTAAATAATATATGGTGTAAGACATACTACCAAAATTAATTGGGCCTGAAAATGACGACTTCTTTGTACAGTAATTTATTATGAGCTGTTTAATTCGTTTACCGGACGTATAACCTTCATTTCGTATCATACTGCGTCACATTGCTTGATTTTTGGATGAAAGTTAATGTAAATTTAAAAAATGTGTGGTAATTTAATGATTTAATCAGTCTGGTAAGTTACAAAGTTACAGCAACCACTTATCGGTCTCGGTACTGTAATGTTGCACTGACCGCATTGAAATCAGTATTGTCAATAACGTAATGCGACATAGTATAAAATAATAGCTATTTATGTTACAAGTGGGAAATAGTATATTACATACCGAGGTGGAAAGTGTTTCATTCCTGTCGAGAGATTAAGTAGGAATGAAATTTTCACCGTGTTATGTATACTATTTTATTCGCAACCACTTTATTCTAAACAATAATTGGAAAAATTATTATATTATGATACGACAGGTTGTGACGCGCATGCATGGATCAACGAGATTCCCAGTGTCCCTACCTACTCAGCGGTCGGGAATGGATCGCGCATGAATGGATCAACGAGATTTCCATTGTCCCTACCTACACAGCGGTCGGGAATGGATTCATTTCCAACCGGCAATCACTTTTCCGACCGGTTGGAAAGTTAAGTTGAAAATAGCTCATTTTCCAACTTTTTAAAAGTCAGTAATGATCTTATTACATATATGGTTGCGAATAAAAGATATAATTCGGCTTCATCTCGTTCTGCAATGCACACGCGGTAATGAAATGAGATGTTTTCGCATACGTCACATACACGATTTTATCTATTTTCGAATAAAAAATGATTACAAAAAACTTTTAAGAAACTTTACTTACAATATTTACTTTTCCCACTAGTGCAAAACGTAATTACTTTTGTCACTAGTGCAGAAATGAGCATTTCCTAACTCAAATTAACGTGAAAAGTAAGCTTTTTCTCACGAAAATACATAAAAGGCTTTTTCCACTGCCTGACATCTCATTTGCTCTTATAGCTAAATATTCGTGAGAACATTTTTCACAAAAGCGCTGAAATATATACAGATAAAATTATACAACTTTTTCTAATCTAGTAAGACCCAACGGTATCGACATGAAAGTAGCCCCCCTGATAAAATATGAATACTTACGGAATTTAATGTAGTGGAAGTGGTGGCTGTGCAGTTAATCTAAAATTAAAATAAAACACTACCAAAAAAATTCTAAATTTGTATCATGCAAAATAAATGTACAAAACTGCATTAACATGTACAGTTGTCGCCAAAAAATCAGGTACAACAATTTTTTTGCAATGTACCTATACTCTACTACTCTTCTTTCGGAATAATACCTTAGTAACCTGTGTACAGATCTGCACTAAGAAGGATTAAGGCACCAAATATATTTAATTGCTATGCTCAGAAAACAGATTTTTTCTACAATCGTGTCAAAATGACAACTTTTTGCACTGTTTCTAATGTCAAAAGCGACGTTTGTAGCACTCTTAATATTAGCGCCTGAAATACTGTAATGACCCGTACACTGATCGTGGTTAATTATTATTTAAATATGTAATTTTAAATGTTATAAAAAATAAAGATGGTCACTACACAATACTTTGTTTCATTCAATTCGAATTTTGGCAGATTTAAATATTTATTATCATTTCTGGGTTCTAGTTAGGAATGTTATAAACGGTAGTACGCCCTCAAATTATATTTCACTCATCTGTACCTATTTTAAATTAGCTAGCTCGGGAAAATTACGCATGAAACTCTAATCTCTAGGTTTGGGATCCTTGCTTTTGTTAAAATTTCAATATGAAAGGTACGCCACTCCCTGGCAATGAAATTGAATTGCAGCGTGCAAGTACTGCCCGTCTGTCAAATTAACTGGCCAAAACAAATCGAAATATGCTGACATCTCGCGTGTTTATTTAAGTTTCAAAAGGATTTAATGAGCAAATTTTCCGGTAAGTTGTAAAATTATCGCGCCTTCAAAACGGCGTCACGTGGTTCTTTTGTTTTCAGGCTAAAACCTCGACTAATTTGTTTGAAAAGAACGCCTAACATGCATTTGTTTTTTCTAACCTCAAATTGGCAATTTCTAATATGGATCCTGGATAACGGGCTGCTCATGGACATTAAAATTGGATGGAATCCGCTTCTTTGAATCGTGCTTTAGGTATGATACTACTTTCCAACTCTCTAACACCGGTTATTCGTTCGCACACACTAACCTTAAAATGTCTTAGATCGGCTGGTACCTCTGACCCACTCTGCGCTGCCTGCTGTGTAAGATGGGCCTCCAGGATGCTGGAATGGCTGATGTTGCTCGTATCCACTGGGCTGACTCGCTGGTACACCTTGCATAAGTTCCGGAATCCCTGCAGTACTCCACACTGGCTGAATCGGAAGCTGAAGTCGCTGCCGTTCACGTCCGAAGGAGGTAGCCGAAGCAAAATAATTTCAGGGCGTAGATTTTGCTACCTTCATTTGTGCGGGTAATCCTCAAAATTCTGAGCACTTTGGTATATGTTTTACCAATTTAATTTTATGTTAACTGTATAAAAACTTAATTTATTTGAAGAGTAAAAACTGGCTGTCAATCCATAATTTTATTCAACTGTTAACAAACTCTGGTCGTTATAAACAAAACACTATCTAACAAATTTAAACATAAGAAATCAACCAGGTACAATAATATTACTTTTACAATTAAATTGAACTTAAGTTATAAACACTTACAAAACCCTAATACTAAAACAATTGTCCTTTGAATTTTGGATTTTTCACTGTCTTGTTGTGCCAGTTAGTTTGTTTTTAATTTCACTGATTGTTCAATCCGCCACTACACTGATTAGTTTTCACATCACTCTTGTTTCATATCCTGTCATTTTCTTCTCTGCAATTTCTACTAAAGCTGCTCCCATTTTCTCAATTCTCACATCTTGCTGTAGCATGTAGTAATTTCTTTGTTTGCCTGGTTTATGCATTCTCCACAGTCCATCTATGATCCTTTTATTCTTACCTCTTATTTTAAAATGCTCATAAAATTGTCCACATGTTATTTACTTTAATTACTACGCTTCTTTTTGACTGAACATATTTCGAACCTTTCTGTGCCAGTTTTATTCAAATGGGTTTAGCTTTACTTCGCACAAACCTTTTATATTACGTTAAAATTACATCAACGATTCCAACTTATGAAAATTGAGTTTCTTTCTTTGCCTACGTGTTCTAATAATCTCAATGCTACTGGCCATTTTTGCCAATGTAATTACGGGCTTACAATTTATGTAAAATTTTACAGTTGTGTGAATTATCCCAAAGCTGTGCTTTTGTGATTTGATTTACAATTTGTTTGCACTGCAACTAGAGTTGAGTGGAGGGCTAAATACCATTGCAATACATCTTATTCGCACGTTGCCATTGAAGGCGTTTTTAAATAGTAAATTAAAACACGCTTTACCGTAAGTTTGACTGTCAACATAACCTAGAATGTCTAACACAATGTGACGGAAAAAGTTTCCCCGAACAAAGTTTTTATATTTCTGTTACGATCGTAGAAAAAATAGCGTATGATACACGTGTATAAGTGCCATTATAGCACTAGCGACGTTAAAAGCACTCCGCTAGCGCGTCGTGTTCTTAAATTCATCGCACGTGCTTTAAAGGCATACTTATACACTAGTATCATAATATACACACAAAGCAGCTTTGTTGTAACTTTTAAAATGACGCAATGGGTAAAATACGGTTAAAGGTGAATTCTCAGCATTATGTAGGTACAGTAATTCAAATAAAACTACAAACAAATATAAAGCATGTTAAAATACACAGCAAACATACAGTGCAAGCAGAAAAAGTGTTGCATCAACAGGGACAAATTTTTAATACACATTGAACAAAACGAAACTTGTAATTTTTGTTTTTCTACCTAATTTGTTACTAATAACCAAAATTCATAACTAATTTGACATTATTAAAGCTTTGGAGTTACAAAATATTTAAGTAAATTTCTTCTTATTTTATAAATGGGTATCAAAGATTCACTCGTGTAAGCTTTGCCATTTTTCGCATTGATACAGGGTCCTGTGCTCCCTACAAAGATTCCAAAAATGTGTCCCCTGTGTGAAATTTAGCATTGGAAAAAGTCAATAATTTAAGTTTTTGAAAATGTTAACCTCCTAAAATATTCTTAAAATTTTTGTACTTTTCCCTGCAAAAAATCAATCTGAATATTTTGGGGTTCAAATAAAAGTCCTCTGTCGAATATTAAATTCCACCCCTCACTAACTCTAAATGAGAGCATTTCAGCATGGAGAAATATGCATTTTTGCAATGTTTGTTGTTAGAAGATTCCACTGTAAAACGTTCACCACGATCAACCGTCACCATCAAACCGTAGTAAACCCCAAGGTTTTATATAGTTTCAAAAGTAATTAATAGATGGTCAAAAACTGCTTTGACATAACAAGCTCTACGATAACTATTAGCAGAATAAAGGGAAAACAAATAAAAATGTCCACATCCGCAGCTGCTCCACTGGAATCGCATGCAGGTACGAGGTTATCAATTTTCTGCTCAGTTCTTTTATTTATTTGGTACCGAGTTAATCAACAAGCAAGACAAGAATCTTGATAATTAGGAATTTCGTCCACTTCAGTTGCTAAAATATATCCGGAGAAGATAACTTGCAATAACGTCAGTTATTTCTCAAAAAATTAATCAAAAATCTAGAACATGAATTATAAAGCTCACATTTTTTTAAATTTAGGAAGCAGTTTACCATTTACGAGACTGCCATTCGTGATCGTACTGGGATGCCTTGTAATAATTAAATATGGTACTTACCGAACATTTAGGCTTAACGTTAGCACTCATATCTACACAATTGCTCTGTTGAAAAAAGGCAATAACAACGTTACAGATAAAAGCACACATAATCCCTTACTGCATCTCTCTGATGATTTTGTGTGATGGATGTGCTGTCACCATCCACAGACATCAAATCTGGAGGCTTCTTTACATGCACTTGTGGATTTGCCACGTCTGCAGGCCGATGGGCGCATGCTGCTTCATGATCAGTAGCAGATCCAAATAATAAACGGCTGGTGCATCCTTGCTGTCTAAATTTGCATGGAAAAATTGCATCTTTTAAAAGAGCTTCAAGAGTTAGTTGTCTATACATCTGCACGTTGTCTGAAGGTGAACACTGGCTGCAAATGTTGTTGCCGTTTGGTAGCACGTGTATCGGAGCAGATGACAGGTAATTCTTGCACATCGAGCATCGAAGGTGTTCTGTGCTCTCTGCAG
Organism: Agriotes lineatus; assembly: GCA_940337035.1. Lineage (NCBI taxonomy): Eukaryota > Metazoa > Arthropoda > Insecta > Coleoptera > Elateridae > Agriotes > Agriotes lineatus. Next base: position 35,565 of record CALNHX010001257.1, on the reverse strand, counting down.
TTATGTTTAGTTCAACTGTTTCCGACATGGTTACTGTTGGATAATCTGAAAAGTATAATTTAATAAGGTAATGTGATGGCTCTATTCCAGTAAAATGGGTTTATAAATAATATCTCTTACCTTGTACTTTTATTTGCTGCAAAACGCCTTTTGGGTTATGTTTGAAAACAATGAAAATATTGACAATTTGCAACGGTGCAGGGACGTAGTACTACTTTTCAAACTCGGCGCGGCGGGTCCCCTAAAGTATTATATTAATTACTCTCACAATGAAGAACTTGCGTATTGCATTTATACAATTGTTGATGAGTATATGTACACATCTCGTTACAATATTACGTTTCTATACTTATAATTGAGTTAGATTATTATACATTAGTAACAATCCAACGAAGACGAAAGACGGCCCTGATAACATAGTTTACAAGTATTTCGCTAGATCGCGCAACCCGTCCAACAACAAATTTGAAGCTTAGTCAGTGTTGCCGAAGTTGGGACGTTCGTACAAGATTTTGTACTATTTTAGAAAATCTTGTACGTTTTGATGTTCTTTTCAACGCCTTGAGAATAATTTGTTAATTTTATAAAATTAAATAAACTTGCATACCGTCCACTTTACAAATAAAAAATAATTTCGGGGAATCCCAAATGCAGGCACGTGATGCATTAACGTAATCCGATAAATGATTTGTATATTGTTCCTAGTTGCAATCTTGAAATTTTATAACACACCTCTGCTGAGCCATCGTGGAACGCCGATCACGTCTATGTAATATAATATTTTGCAATGGTTCAGTTGTATCTTGTGCCCATCAGTGTAGATTGTGAGTATATTTAGTTTGTGTGGCCTCTTATCGCAAATTTCTTTTTTATTTATAATAACAATTTGCTTTTCAAACTGTCTTTAAATTGTATAGCTTGTACGCTGCAGTATAAATCTTGTACGTTTTGTAAAAAATATATTGTACCAAAATTTTTATATGTGTGGCAACACTGAGCTTCGTAGCTTCTGGTAGCTTTTTTGCAAACTTGAGCTTTTTTAATGCTTTAAACGTTTAAACAAATGGTGGATGTTGTATGTTAATAACAACAACGCAGTTTAATAATTTAAAATTTGTTTTGACACTCGTAACCTAACAACAAACTATAAATTTGACGTTTTGCAATTAATCATTTAAAAGACAGAAAATGGCGACCTTCATTAACAGTACAGGGCGTCCCATTTTCGATGGGATCAAATGTAAAACCCCATTATTATTAGAATACACGAAAATTATTTGCACGTTATGGGATCAACTCTTCGAGAACAACACGATGGGAAACACAGAATTCGAAAATCAGTTTTCACTTCAGAGCTACAGTCAAAAAATGAAAAATCAAAAAAGAAAGTACGGTAAACCCCCACAACTTTAAACAGTTTTTGAATATTTTTGTCCAGTAGGTACTTAAAAATTATTGCACATAATTAAAAACCAAATTTACTGTCAAAGGGGGACAACTGTATTACTGTATAGAGTACCTTACACATAAAAGAAATGCAAAATAAAAATATTTTGTACGAAATTTAAAAAAAAAGCTAGTGTTCAAAGTTGTAGGTATGGTAAACAACTTTGAACACTAGCTTTCTTTTTAATTTTACGTACAAAATATTTTTGTTTACCATACCGACAACTTTGAACACTCCTCTTTCCTCTTTTTCTACAGATTTTTAAAGATGCTGGCCAGTATGTACAACATTGAACACATTTTCTATTTTTTAAGGCTCTGAACCCCTGCAGACCCTCCAGATATTAGTTAAAATGATACAAATATACAGTTTATTAAAAAACTGTAATACTTTCTGATGTTTTATTTGGAACACAATCAAACAAATAAACATAAAAACACTTAGGTGTACTGGTAACTAAATTAAAAAAAAAATACTCTGATCATTAAATAACTAAACATTTTCATAGAAAAAATTATTGTATGGTTTTTTGAAAAGAATTCAGTTGTCGTTGCATAAACAAAAGGCCACTACTACTGTCAAGTTGTGGATCTGACAAAGGTATTTTAAGTTCACTTGTAGGTATATGTCATTATCAGACACCTGTAGCCAAACAAACTTATAGTCTGTTCACTAAACATAAAAACACAAAGTGGCCTTTGATTTCTAAAATTTCATGAGTGTACTTCCAAAATGCATCTTTTGTCTAGGAATGTACTTACAAAAAGTTACTAAAACAAATAGGTTAAAAGTGTGACATTTAATTAGCATCTGTCATAATTTATTACTTTTAAGGATGTTAAACAAATACTGTATTGGATAATATTGATGTAGCATTTATTAATAAGTATTTTTATTACATTTTATAAAAGTTCAGGCAAGAATTTCCAGAATAGTATGTACTTTGACACTGAATTAATAATATTTATTCATTGTCATTTTTAAATTCAAAGTCACCTTTATGCAGGTATGGAAACATTTGCAAAACAAAATACAGAATCCCTAGCAGACAAATTTTACGTATATGCCAACTTCAAAAAAAATTATATGTTTTTGTGTTTACTGAATGGCCTATACATGGAATCTTTTTCGATGTTCTTAAAATGCAACATTCACATTATTGGCATCTACGACTTCTGTAATTTTTCCAACATAATGACTTTTATAGTTTTTTACTTTAAATTCAATCACATAGTATTTGTCTACAGCTGAAGTAATTTCATAGTCGTGGTAATCACTTTCTTCTTGATTTTCTTCAGCATCATCATCAGGTTCTGATAGTTTCGACTCGTCATCACTCCATCATTTTTTCCTTCATTTTGTAATGTCTCTTCATAATGTTGATTTTCATCTTGATTTACAGCTCTTCCATTCAAATCTTCAACAGAAATACTTTTTCCTGCTTCTACCTGTATCTTTTTCTTGTTTCTTATTATCCTTTGTCACATCTTCTGAGATCTCTTAACAAGTCAATTACAGCAGAAGACACATTGTAATACTCAACCCTTCTTATAAGAGTATTTTAAATTTAGCCACGGGATAACTCACAGTCGAAGAGGGTTCGATGCACTCGAGTATAAATCAATTCAGCAACAACAATTTGTTAGTAATAAATCAATATAATGTATATAAATGTGTTACAAATAATAGGAACTGAACTCTATATTACAAAATACGAAAACTACAATTTCCTGGTGGCCCCACGTCGAAATTTGTCTGCAGTGTAGGCAGCCCAACAATCGCTTCTGCGGGGAAGATCACGTCATTTTTAAATTTGTAATAATGCAAACATGTGCTTACACATTATACGACCGACTATACCTTGTACTAATTTATTGTATGTTATAGGTGAATAAATTATTATTATTATTATTATTATTATATATAGCATCGGAGCTCCTTATCTTCTGCTTCCGGTGGCGATTGGAACAAGAGGGGAGATTCGCTTGCCCGCCGCCTTATCGTAACTTGCGGCATCGGATGCCGATCGGCTTATCATCGGCTAGATCCGTAACGTTTAAAAAGCGCTCTGAATTCAATTCAAATGCTTTTTGAGTATTCCTAAGATTTAATTTCAGGGCGAAACGTTACAACATTAGCCTCTACATCCGTTACTTCCAGATTCTTACTATAATCAGGGAGTCTTTCTAACAGTTTAACAAGATTAAAAGGATAAATGCCACAGTTCTCAAATCCAGACACTAAATTTTCTGATTTAAGGTCATACGTTTTATATAGTTTTTTATTAAGCTTACTTAATAATTTTGGAAATGTATCTTTTGTTACGCACTGAGATTGTTTCTTCATCTGCTGCTTATATTCTTGTAAAATTTCTCTCCAACATTTTTTTAAAGGCGCAAAAAATGCTACGTCCAATGGCTGAATTAGGTGAGTAGCATTGGGTGGAAAGCAACAAAATTTTATATTGTTTTCTTCGGCTAATCTTAAGACAGTTTCACTGAAATGACTGGCTAAATTATCTCCAAGAATTAATTTATCGCCAGGTAATTTTCTTATATGTGGAATAAATGTACTTTCAAACCAATCTGCAGAAGTATACGCGTCAAACCAGCCGCTCTTGCTACGGTTCTATTTGGTTTTTGGTGGGTCTCCCTCTGTCCAGGTTGACCATATTGACATATTTTTCTCCATGCCCATCTAGTAAGTTACCATGGAGGTTAGAGAGGAGGAGATGGAACGATTTGTTGCGAAAGTGGCCGCTTTTCGTGTCGTAAGTTCTCTAGTACAGCTATACGTCACCGCCGCGTGAGTGTTCCACTTGTGGCTGAAAATCGTATGCTTACCGTGTTTACTACGTTTAAATTTAACAATTTTTCTGTATTACGGTTATCAAACGTGATGTAATGTCGTCCAATTGTTTTGTGCCGGGTTGCAAAACTGGTAATGGAAGTATGAAAGCGTGAGATAGGAAAAATAGATTGGAAAACCCTAGTTTTCCAATATTAAATTTTTGCATGAGGGGTAGCATATGAGACTTTCTACAGAAGTTTTCGACAACACTAAAAATGCTTTGGTCAAAAAATAAAGACATCGTGGTTCTAAGAGGTTTCAATATTAATTTTAACAAGCCAGATAGTTCCTACAACAAATTTAATGACCTGCTTTTATCGTATAATATGCACATCACACTGAGGGGTCCTACAAGAAGTAAAAATTGTATCGACAATATTGTAGGTAACCAATCTTAGTACTTTGGTACACACCGCAGACCTAATATTCATTTAGCAGACTACAATCGTGGAGAAATTATACATATTTTTAAAAAGAGTTATACTCAAACAAACAAAAAACTGTAACAGTTAAACCAATAATAGAAGTGGGACTAAATAAATTCTATAAATATATGAGTTAAGTAAATTGGGCTTTTGTTATAAAGTTTTGGTTCTTAATGTAAAATTTGATAAATTAAAATTTACAAATTTGCTGCAAGAAACATATCTAGCTTCCTTCAAAAGTAAAACGATTAAGATACTAAATAGACCAAATTCTGTAAATTGGTTTACTGACGAGTTACAGACAATGCGAGAATACCTAAGATATTTAAACGTTTGCAATTTTAATGTGCAATTTTTATCTATACTCTATGTGTAACAAGTTTTTATAAATGCATTGTAACGTATATGTATGTACATTTATTTTCTATTATATAATACCTAGTAGCACAAATTAAATTACTTTAATAGTGTTGCTAGCTACAACGTAACCACTATTCTCAAAAATGCATTCAAATCATTTAAACTGTTAACCTGGAGAAATTTGATTAGAAGTTCAGCACCTGTGACAAAAATGGTTATATGTGAATCAGAATCTTACACATTTTGTACATAATTCTGAGTTGTACTCATCAAACGAGACCTTCATAACTGAAATTATATAAAAGAAATTAGTTCCTTGAATGCAATGCATTAATATGTACAGAATGGTTTAAAAAGAGCTACATGTAGCTGCCTTTCGAATTCCTTTGCATGTGAATTTATAGGTAACGCTATATTCTTTATTGTCCTCAAACTAACCAGAGCTGCCAATACTTAAACAGATTCACAATTCTGGCTAATTTGAGAACTACAAAAAATATACCAGCACATAAAAACTAACATGGAAAAATTCAAAGGCAACTAGATGCAGCTCTTTTTTAATCAGTTTGTATATTATCAGGAAACTCTGTTTACACGAATTAAACAAGTCAGCAATGTTCATAATGCATAAAACTGGGCTTATGATAAATATGAATGGTAAATATAAACGTTTAGCTGACAAATTTTAGCGTTTCCTCTATGAATTAATCAAAATTGCACCTGTTCCCATTGCATTCGCGGCAATAACAAGCCCAGACTGCAACACTTGCGCCTCTAGTGGGGAATTTGGTCACTAAGAACTAGACAACACACGGCCTCCTGGATTAGTGCGAGACTGACGTCTCTACGCGGCCCGCCGCATTTTTAGTTCAAGGCGTTTTTTCTGGTTTGTAGAGGCGCTACAGTACGTTGCGCTTGTGCCTTTGGTATTGGTTGCATACGTCCACGGCCTCCTGGATTAAAATTAATCTAGAAAGTCACGCCTACGTTACAGATAATTTATCAAAAACCCAACAGATGGCGCCAAAGTACGTTGGCCTCAGAATCACAAAAATTATGCAAATGTGGCGGGCCGCGTAGAGACGTCAGTCTCGCACTAATCCAGGAGGCCGTGAGACAACACAAAATAGTGCCATTTCAATATGAAATCGGCGCATTTCGTTCCATCTCCTCCTCTCTAACCTCCATGTAAGTTACACTTAGTTTGACATATCCATTGCAGGTAATTTGATTTTACTGTTTGTTTACTGGTTGTCATGACATTAGGGAAGTAAGTACCTACTCCCCAAGGGAAGTAAGTGAATTACGTGTTATTGCAGTAATTTTAGTTTTGTAAGTGATCTGAACGAGTTTGAACTTCACTGATCCTAACCTATTTGAAATTTAAAAACTTGTTAAGATAAGTAGGGTTAGGGAATAACTGTAAATTAAAAATATCAATATAATAAAGGAGAACAATCCAGACGTGTGTGTCATGACAGTTGCGGATCCGATGTACCCCATTTGCGTTTGCATGCAATTCACCGTCGCCCCGATTTCGCGACAGGGGCGTAGCCCCGAGGACATCTCGGAGAGGAGCGAAGCTCCGAGCGCCCCTTAGAGAGGGGCGTAGCCCCGAGGGCCCTCTTGGAGAGGGGCGGAGCCCCGAGGGCCCTCTTGGAGAGGAGAGGAGCCCCGAGGGACCCCTTAGAGAGGGGCGGAGCCCCAAGGGCCCCCTTGGAGAGGGGCGGAGCCCCAAGGGCCCTCTTGGAGAGGGGCGGAACCCCGAGGGCCCCCTTGAAGAGGGGCGCAGCCCCGAGAGCCTCTTGGAGAGGGGCGGATCTCCGAGGGCCCCCTTGAAGAGGGGCAGATCCCTGAGGGCCCCCTTGGAGAGGGCGGATCCCCGAGGGCCCCTTGCAGAGGGGCTGTGGCCCGGGGGCTTCTTGGAGAGGGGTGGAGCCCCGAGGGCTTCCTTGGAGAGGGGCGGAGTCCCGAGGGCCCCCTTCTTTGGTCAGGTGGACGGCAGAGGAAGGCAGGGGCGGAGTGTGTAACAGAACGGAATGGCCCAACGTAATAGGCCTAAAAATGGTGGTAAATTGATTAGGATATACCGCGCAGTAGCGCGCGCAGCCCCGTTTGTATATATATAATAATGAAACACACCACAACATGTGTATACTGTAATATTTGATATTTTATTCAAATTTTTGTTGGGCATGGAGAAAAATATTATAAGCATGCTCGGGAAGTAACTATCTATAACCAGTCTCAAACTTTGCCAGCCCGAGCGAGCGAGGGCTGGCAAACTCGTTCTCGACTGGTAAAAGCTACTTACTTCCCTTGATGCTTAAATAACTATTATGCTGCGCATAATAGTTATGTATGGTGCAACTGAATAAAGAGTCATTTTACCATACGGGGAAAACTAGATGACCAGGGAAAACCGAGTGCGATAATTACCTCGAATGGATAAATCTCTTTTTCTACAATTATGTCAAAATGGCAACTTTTTGCACTGTTTCTAGTGTCAAAAGCGACGTTTGTAGCACTCCTTTTTAATATTAGCGCCCGAATTATGTCTTTTCTGCACGTTGCCATTGGAGGCGTGTTTTAATACTAAATTAAAACACGCTTTGCCGTAAGTTTGACTGTCAACATAACCTACAATATCTAACACAATATGACGGAAAAAGTGTCACCGAACTAAGTTTCTATATTTCTGTTATAGTATTCCAACCAAAAATTGGAAAGCTATTTAAAATCCACTACACTATGAAAAGAGTAAGTCATGTCTAAGTTGGTTTCATACAATCAGTAAATAATATTCTAATGTCAATCAGCTTTCAAGTAATGACAGTTCATCTGCAAATTGTACATCTAACAGTTTTATAAAGGCATAGTAACATTGTGCATGATTTAAGTAGGTACTAGTTGAGTTTTTAAAACCGTATAGTAACTTAGAAAATGTTGAAAAACGTATATGTCTTTCAAACTTCCCAATACATCTGTCACATTTGAGGGTTATTATCGAAGTGTCATTGAATGACAATTAAACAGTAATTTTATGAATTAAATTACGAAGTGACTTACTGTTCTCAATGCTGGCCTGATTTTAAATAACTTTCCAATTTTTGGTTGGAATACTATACCATATCGTAGAAAAAATAGCGTATGATACACGTGTATAAGTGCCATTAAAGCACTGGCGACGTTAAAAGCACTCCGTTAGCGGGTCGTGCTCTTAAATTCGTCGCACGTGCTTTAAAGGCGTATTTACACACTAGGATCATAATATATTATTATTCACGGGTGGCATATAAAATGTGTTCCAACCTACAATTAATTAAATAAATAAATTTTAAAATTGAATAAATAATTTTGAAATAAGTAATCATAGTAGCTGGAAGTGTACTAGTTGCACCGGTAACATGTATGCTTTTAGTTAGTAGCTATGGATTATTAACTATTTTATTCACTAGTGAATAAAGCAACACTTTATCTATCCTCGTCAGTAAAATGTTACTTTACCATGGAAATTTTCATAGCTAAAATATAGTTCTATAAGTAGGTATTGGAAACAAATACTTTGAGGTATAGATTAAAATGATTTTTCTATAGCACATGTTAAAGTGTGCTTTTATCAACTCAAAACAACAGGTCAAGTTTTACTTTAACAGCAAGGGTAGATAAAGTAATTTAATTTTCTAACTTTTGTTTAAATTAAATATGACCGCTTCGTATTATCGTAGCAACCCAAGCTATAGTCTATTCAGTAAACATAAAAACACAAAGTGGCCTTTGATTTCCAAAATTTCATGAGTGTACTTTTTATTTATTTATTTATTTATTTATTTATTTATTTTGTTCTTTGGGGCAAAAACAGGCTAAGCCCAGTGAATTGCCCACTACAATTTATACAAGATAACAAACTTAAAAATTAATTCAATTTAACATAAGTAATAGTAAAAAAAAACAAGGAAATACTGAATAAAATGATTAGAAACTGAAATTAAGAAGAACAAAAATATGTATAAATTCTAGACTTAAACATTGACAAGGTCATAGCAAATATGTCGACGTCGGCATTTAAGGAATTGTATAATACAGCAAATCTGTTTAAGGGGCTGTAAGCGGCGGCGTTAGTGTTACACAACTCCAGATGGAGAGTTTCGGATCGCCTTAGCATTCTAGGAGGAATATTAATGGAAACTTTATATAACAGTTCAGGACAATCCAAAGCTCCATTTAAAATTTTGTGCAGCACCAACAGATCACATACCTTCCGTCGATTCTCTAACGTCGGCATATTGTATTTAATACAATAGTCGCGGTACGAAAACGGGCAACGATTATTCTCCTTATATGCTACGTATTTCATAAATTTAATTTGAATTCTCTCGATATTACTTATATATGATATATATAAAGGATTCCAAACCGAGGATGCGTATTGAATTTTACTGACAACAAACGAGTAGTATAGACATTTAATCGCAATGACCGAGGTGAACAACTTTGTTGCACGTTTAATAAATCCCAGTAATTTTAAGGAATCCTGAGTAACATGAGAAATATGTGCACGGAATAAAAGCTTACAATCCATTAAAATACCTAGATCTCGAACTTCTACAGCACGCTTAATTAAATAAATATTGTAATATTTAGTAAAATAATAATTAAAACAGTGTGGATTGATATTCCTGGTAAAGGAAATGACGTAACACTTATCGAGATTAAGAAACAGTCTATTTACTTTGCAATAATCAACTAAACTATACAAATCGCTTTGAAGTAGTATGCAATCCTGAGCAGATCTTATAGGCATATATAATTTCAGATCGTCGGCGAACAACAGAAAATTGCAATGTCGGATGTAATCAATTATATCATTTATGTAAATAAGGAAAAGTAATGGGCCAATATGCGAACCTTGTGGTATTCCAGAAGTAGTATGAAAAAATTTGGATTGAAACCCATTTACAGTCACAGCTTGCGATCTGTTCGATATATAGGAACAGAGCCATCTCAGCAGAGAACCGTGGACACCGACTCCAGCAAGTTTGGTTCTTAATATGTTATGATCTAATTTATCAAAAGCCTTGCTAAAGTCGGTGTACACGGCATCCACCTGGATCCTCCTGTCCATAAAAGAAGATAAAAAAAATTCATCTCTGTCCAGGAATGCACTTACACAAAAATTACTAAAACAAATAGGTTAAGGGTGTGACATTTACTTAGCATCTGTCATAATGTTATGAATAACTACTTTTAAGGATATTATACAAATACTGTGTTAGATACTATTGACGTAGCATTTATTAATAAGTATTTTTATTACATTTTATAGAAGTTCAAGCAAGAATTTCCAGAAAAATATCTACTTTGACAGTGATATAATGAGAAATATTAGTTGTTATTTTTAAATTCATACCCGCATTTATGCAGGTGTGGAAACCTTGGCAAAACAAAATACAGAATTCCTAGCACAAAAATTGTATGAATATGCCAACTTCGAAAAAAATTAAATTTTTTGTGGTTAGTGTTTACTACAGTGACTATATACAAGACAGTGTGGCCATACGATTGTTGGCGGCCATTTTCAGGCAAATTTGACGAGAGTCTCACCACAGTACTGAACATGGCCGTCGGATACGCTTGCGCATGCGCAAAGCAATTTAATAATGGTGCCAAATTTAAACGAAACCAAACAACTTGGCGCCAATTTTAAATCTGACAAACTAACTCCGTTTTCAATTAAAACATAAAGGTAGAGTAAGAAAACCTTTATTTAATTTTACTGAATATGGAAATTGAACAGCTCATAACAAAGTTTGCATTTGTATCATTTTTGAACATTTCAGAACAAGCAGAGCATGGATAATAACATGTGTAGTATTATAACTATGCACTAATTCTTATTAAAGACTAATGAATACATACGCATGTTTTAGTAAATGTAATAAAATAGTATTTCACAATAACATACAGAATAATAAGACAAAAGTCGTGACAGTAATTTTTAATCATAATAAAACATAAACGTTTCACATTACACAAGGTGCGATTTTTCCAGATTATTCAGAGCAATTCAGAATATCATTTGATTCAACAGTTTAACCAAACACACTTATAATAAATAGCAACAAAACTCTATAAACTACGCTACCTACATAAGTATGGTCAAATCTGCTGTGGATAGCCTATTTAATGTCCATTCAGATTTTTCTAACAATGCTTGACTAATGCTATCAACTTCTTTTCATTTTTCGTTTCTTTGTGGAAAATAGACGCACTTGTTTTTCAACATTTTGGTTGGGATTCACTTTTTCGGTATTTTTGAAATGTATTGTTTGATTGTTCAGGGCGTTTATAATTTTATCTAAGTCTTCCAAAATCGATCGTGCTTGTTCATCATCTATGTCCGCTCTATCAGTTAACCCTATAATTAAGTCTGCTTTTCTTTTAATTGCATCAATGCTTGATGCAGTTGCGGAATTTTTTATAATACCAACTTCTAATATTTCACCGATTTCATTTGCATTACTAGTACACAGGTTATTATTAGGCAACAAATTTTCTTTATTAGTTAATTTGGCACATGCATGTATATGCTTGCAAATATTTATAACATTGTCCAAACATGAGCATTTAAAACTATGAATACATATGTTACAGTCGTTACACATTACAGGGCATTGCCAGCATTCGTCTTCTTGCTTTATTATCAGATACGGCTGAGCGGAATTTGTCAATTTGATGATGAAGTTACCAACCACCTTCGGGTCGTGTCGGTTACACGACGGCCATGTTCAACACTGTGGCGAGACTCTCGTCAAATTTGAGCGTAGAGATATACCGTGCCTTTAGAAATAATCGAACCTTTTTGAGTGGTCATTATTTTGGCGCTAGTTATTTTAACTAGTTGATGTTAGCTGCACGTGCAGTGTTATGTTTGAACGTTTGACATTTTTCATTGGCGTTCGTTCGTGGTGCTTTAAGGTGTTGCATGAAGTTTACAACCTGTTTTAGTTATGGTAGTTTACAATACAGCTAAATGCCGTCTTCCTGTTCCCTGTCTCCAAACCTCCCTGTCCTGTGCTTGGTCTTCTTCCAGGTTCCTCTCCTCCATGGCTCTCCGAATACCCTCATTCCACGGTTTGGGTGGTCTACCTCTTTTTTTCTTACCCGGCGGCGACCATTTAAAGATCTTCATAGGCCACGTCGTCTCCTCCATTCACATCAGATGACCAAACCAGTTCAGTTCTGTCCACAGCTCATTCTGGTGCCTCCATTCTGCATCTTATTTCTTCGTTCGTCACTATATCTCGTCTCGATACCTTTCCGATTTTTCGTCCATTTGAACTGTGTCTAGTCTTCGTTTCATTTCCGCTGTTACAGTCCATGCCTCACTGTCATAACATAGCATCGACTCTACCATTACTTCACCTATTCTTTTTTTGTTTTTGTTAGAGATAGTATTGTCCCATCAAATTGATTTCAAGCATCCCATTATTTTCTTACTGTGTACTAATGGGCACGACGCGCGCAAAGTTTGCACTAACGAACCCTCATTTTGATAATAAAGTTCTATCATTTGGATGTGCTGCTCAATCGTGTAACTTGCCATGGTGATTTGGCATCAGTAACTGTATAATAAACAACAGATTTGACAGAAGCAGCCAAAACAACATGGCCGCCACAGCCTGTCAACATTGACCCGTCCCTATTGGAAAACCCTTTATTTTCCCATGGATTAAAAAAGACATTTGTTGTATCGGACATAAATATGTCTGTTTTTATCAGAGTGGGCATGATTTTCCCCAGCCTGAAAAAATCATCTGAAAAAACCCGCGGGTTTTAGACTAAATCTGGTTTTTTTTTTAAATTTACAAAAAAGTATTCTAAAGCTGTAAGTGGTATAAAATATTCCATTGATAACAATTTCATAATTTTTTTCAATCTAGTTATTTTTGCAGTTTTCTAAGTGATGTCTGTCAGTCTGTGAATCTGCCTGTCATCTAATGGAGTGGCCTGAAAATTTATACCATTGTTTCTAATATAAATCCAGAGGGTCTATTGATTTTTGGTTAAAATGGGGCAACCGGAAGTGGCACTTTACTCTTGTTTTTTCCGTTTTGTGGGGAAGTTTTGTAATTGTTTAATAAAAATTAAATTTCATAGAATAGAACCATATATTATGCAATTATTTACAATTTTCGTTTGAACAGTTGTTTTGTAGAAAGTATAGTTTTGCATTTTTAAAAAGATTTCCTTGGGTCCAAAAATTAATAACAGGAATATATATATTTTATTCACAACCATATATGTAATAAGGTCATTACTGCCCTTTAAACAGTTGGAAAATGAGCCATTACCAACGTCTACTTCTCACCCCAGGCGGGAAATAGGTTACCATGACAGCGGCTGGGAAATGACTACTTCCCACCCGCTGTCATGGCAACAGATTTTATTCGCATTGTATTATTATTGTTAGCTTAACGGCAGTGGTGAAAAACTGTCAAATACATCTTTACAATTCCTGTTTACAATAAAGTGGTTGTGAATAAAATAGTAGACATACCACGGTGAAAAGTTTCATTCCTGTCTCGAGATAAAGTGAACCTCGACGCTTCGCATCTCAGTTAGGTACTCAATCTCTCGACAGTAATGAAACGCTTAATTTTGTATTACGTAATTATCTATAACTTTTGTTAAAGACGTTTTTTGTAAGACATATAGTTTTTGAAAAATCGCAAAAGTAAATTATTTTCAAAAATAATAGGAATAATAATTTTTAAAAATTGTTTTAATATTACTTCAGATCTAGTGATATCTAGTTAGGTTATGTTACATGTGGCAAAAGTTTTTCCTTATAATAATTAAATATGGCCTTTTTCCTTTTTCAATAATAAAACCCTCTTTCGTTTCTGTTCCATTGCAATTAAAGTGTAAGCAAAAATTAAACAATTTTGGAGATTATGTTTGTACAAGAAAGTGTGACATAAGTCAATATTTTAAATTTCAACAATTTCATTGCTACCAAAATCAGCAAGCAGAAGTTCCAAAACAGAATTTAAACAAGGTAGCAATTTGACAGCATTTTGACAGTTGACGAGTTTTGTGAATGGATAATAGTACTTACTTAAGTAGTTACCAGATCGAAAACAATAGAATAACTCGTTTTAAGGAATGAATTTTTGGATATTTTTGTCCCTGTTCCTTTAAAAAACTAAACGCTATCATTCTTTTCCTCATTACTTAGCCACTTCTTAAAGTCTAAAAATTTTAATTATTATATTATGACTAAAACATACATTATTCAAAAATTTACCATTATAACACACAAAGTCAATTTAAGTTAGGTACTTCATCGTCGATATTATGTTTGTCCTTTAAGTGAACTCTTAGTTGAGCACTTCCCATAAAAGACGCATTACAATTTTCTTCCAAGCATTTATAGTTAAAAAGATATCCATTGTACTCCATATTGAAACTTTCTAAACCAGGGACTTCTTTACGATGTCTGTTCAAGCTGCTTTGATTTGAAAGCAGCTTATCGCACAAACTAAACAAACTATACCCATTATCTTAACTTTCCAAATAAATAAAATGAACGAAAATTACGAAACAAATCGAGTTTAAGAAACGCTGAGCACAGAAACACGACACACGAGAGATTTGTTTTTAAAATTCAAATTGTAGGGTTATGTTTAAGTTTTAGTACAAAAAATGAAAACCAGAGTATGCAACGAACAATTAAAACTAATTTTAGAGAATATAAAAAGTGCTGAATCCATTAGCGAAATGGAAATAAAAAAACTTTGATTTGAAAACAGTATGTTGGAGAGCCAGCTAATAAGAAAATTCGAAAACAGGCCTAATTTCATTCAACACGTAAACAAAATAACAACAGAAACTTTAGCCGGAAACCCAAAATTGAAAAAACTTGGCCAATTACAGAAAATGTACATAGCACTCATTCAGAAATTATATCTAAGGATCCTGGAAATTATCATTTATTATATGAGCGAATAATTAGGAACAAAATATTTTGAATTATCTTTTAGTATTTACATTAATAGTTATTTAAATTGATAATTATATTATATCTAAATGTTTGTCAATAAAAAATATAAAATGTATAAATAACCTGATTTGTATTACTTTAACAAATGAATATGTCATTTGGCTTCTCTAAAAGAAAGTTAAAGAAGTATATATAATTTAGTAAATTTTGGAGAATATATGAGTAATCATATCAGTTGCTGTTACGGTAAATTTTTGAGTTAATATAAGTATCATTGTAATTAACATATTAGATATTAGTTTCAAAGTTTAAGTTTCCCGCTTTATCAATCAGTGCACGAACTGGCAACGTTGGTACGCCGTCCTAACTTTAGCCGCTCGTGAAATATTTTAGTAATATGCAACACTTTCGTTCCTTCAACTTTTATATAAGCTATTTTAAGGTGAATCTCCTAGTTTTAGAGATATTTCCCACCCCGCATCGTTGACGGACCATGTATTAAATGTCCAGTGACATTGCATTTATTGTATTTACTTAAATCCATTAATAGCGATAAGCCCCCGTGCGCGTTTGCCAAGTCTCTGAGGCGTAACAGTATGTTTCATAGGTAGAGGCGAGTACTACTGGCGCACATTGTTAAGTGTATATGTGTATTAGAGTCCCTGTATATAGCAAAATAAGAGTCGGGCAAAAGCGCTTCAATTTTTGATTGGTTACGATCCACTGCGCATGCGCAGTAATCTAAAATGGAAATTTGAAGGGTGGCTATGGCAATGACAATTAAATGACGTACTGTGAAACTTGAGTGTCAAACTATTAAGCGTTAAGTAAAATGACAGGCTCTTGCATCTTTGGATGTAAAAATCGTTCAAATCAAGAATTTATTTTAAAAGTCTTCCCAAAAAATGCAACGCAAAAATATGCGACGCTCAAACTGAACTTCCACCGATGGTTCCAGAACATGCGAAGTATATTTTGATAGAAATCAATGGGGAAAACGCTTTGCGTCGTGCTCTTAAACTCGTCGCACGTGCTTTAAAGACGTACTTATACACTAGTATCATAAAGTACATTTTTTTTCTATAATAATTTTCAAGGCCAACTTTCTAGGGGATAAGTTGCATTCCTGCAGGGTCCCTAGTTTTAATAATGTTGGTACATAGATTTTTAGTTTTTTTTTCACTAAAAAAATGCTTGTCATTTTGACAGGTATGCCATAATAGTGGGTAATACAAACAGCATAGTAAAATATTGCAAATTTACTAATTATTAAACTTACAATATTTGAAAATAAACATTTGCAACGTTTGCAAAATTAAAGGTAATTGTAAAAAGAAATTTGTCAATAGTTCAAATTAAGAAACTTTGACATCCAAAATTAACACATAACCATAGTTTTGAAAAAAGTTCTACCAACACGAGCTATAAAAATTTACTAGCGTTTTAATCAAAGTTCTACCAACACGAGCTATAAAAATTTACTAGCGTTTTAATCACATATCTACCAACATTGTTACACTTTGACAGTTATTATAGAAAATAAAAGTACTTTACCTACCGGACTCCTTGCTAAGCTGGTAGATAGTTGCTACTAGACCAGTATACAAAAAGATTTTTAGTTGACAGCTCAAACCACAGCCATAAATCTGAGTTCTCACTAGTGAAAAAGGATTGCAAACTTTCTAAAAGGAAAAATTACTAAAGCAGAACATAACTTTATTTTTAAAAATTTTTTTGCTTAACTAGGAACATGTAAAGAATACAGGTATTGTTTGATCGCAGCTGTGCAGTGTCTAAATCGAACATTTGGCAAGTGGGTCTTTATAATAAATTTTATTTTCTTATGGGTGAATAACAAAATTAGAAGAATGTTCGTTTGTTTTTCCTTAACCCTGCAGAGGTCGCGCGCGGACTGTCACTCCGCATGCAAGAAGTAGCAGCCATTATTTGGCAATCCCTACTCTTTTGGTCTTGCCGGTCCCAGTACCTCTCGGGGAACAGTATCTTATTGTCAGTGCCAAATAACAAGTTAGTGGGTGCACATTTGTGTGAATGATTAGTATTTGCGGAGTGAGAGTCCGCAGCGACCACCGGCGTTTGTAAAATAGTTTTATTTTAAACTCAATTTGATTATAAACAGAGGTAAGTTACTGTAAGTTTTTTAGTAATTTTAACTTACTAAATTACTACTTTAAAATTTTCTAGTTTCTATGGGAGTGTACGAGAAACAGCAGGATCGCCTTCGGCATTTAATGAGAGAGTGTTTAGAATCTGACCAAACGATAAAACTGGCCAACAAGATATTATTGTGTCAAATGTAATATTTCTTTGTGTTTAAAACATTCAACCATTATTTGTAACGAATGCCGTGAGAGAGCATGGCAGAATTAATTTTTTTTTCATTTTTATTAACATTCCAAAATCCTAAGTTAAATGTTAATATTGGACAATTATTTGTAAGGTTTCTTTTTAATAAATAAATATTTCATTGTTTTGCAATAAATAAAAAATAAACTGACATATGACTTCTGTTTGTAGCCCCTAAATTATCTTTTATTTGCCATGGGGAGTGTGAGTCCGCTGCGACTACTCATGTTTTAGTATAAGCGCGACTCCTGCAGGGTTAAGCTATATTCATACCTTTAGTGATTATTACCAAATAAAACTATTAAAATACAAAATGTTATTACACAATTTTGAAGGAACAATAATTCACAAATTTTGTAGTTAAAAATATAATTTCAGTCTTTTCATCATTAAAACTTGGGAAGAAAGTAAACAAACACATTCGTTGGCTACATCTTTAATTATTCTGATAAAAATCAAAAGAATCTGCAAGGAAATAAACACAGATAAACAAAAGTTCTATTTGTGTTAATATAAACAGCTGCAAGTAGAATTATGCAATTCTAAATTATAAAACTTACATTTACAAAATCAGTAATCTTTACAAAGCTCGTAATAAAATTAAAATAACAAATACACATCCGTAAAAAACAACAGAATTAGTCATACAAAAACTATTACCTTAATTCATACATCAACTGTCACAGTTAACTGGTCATCTGTTTTGAAGCAACGTGGAAGTTCATCGAAGCTAATATTTAACTCCTTGCCACTTTCCAGAATGAACACCTTCGACTTGAGCTTGCAATGCTTATGTTCAAAATCTAAAGTGGCGCTAATTTGGTCCACACTAGACGAGTGTAAAGATACATGATGTACAAAGTTACCATCTAGTTTTACCATGGAATATTCAACAGAAACAATTGTGCTTTCTTTGATGGTAAAAATATGTCGAAAGTCGTAACTTTCCGTAAATGTTGTCCTGTAAACTATCTTGTTTGGCAAATACAATGTCCGGTGGCACCTAAAGTGAGCAACAGCAGAAGCCAGTTTAAATGTAACTGAGCAGCCTTTAAACAAGCAGTTATAGTAGCGAAACTGGCAGGATAGTTCATGTCTTTTTATGTTTACACTTTTTCCTACAAAATTGCAATCGTGCCAACGGCATGGATAATATGCTTCAGTCATGAGTGTCTCTATTTGTGTGTTGGTAGAAGGTGTGGATTCAGGGTGAACTTTTGCACAATCACTGCAAATTGTTTGATTGTTCAAATCAAACAATGGCAAAGTTAAATATTCCTGGCATTTAGAGCATCTAAGTGTGTTTAGTAAATCATAGTTGATATTGTGGCCATTTGAAGCTAAATTTGAGCAATTATTTATTTTAACTTGTAAGTTTAGCTCAACTACAACACATCCTGGATTATCTAAACATTGTAAAAATTTGCTTAAATTTAAAATCATCGAGTTTTGCATATCAAAAAAGTCATCATCAAAATGTGGACATTTACACTGTTTTAAACTAACACTACATTCTCCATCTGAATCATTAATCAATTTAATATTGTAAGACACATTATTTATAATTTCAGTGTGGCAGTGCCTAATATTATATCTTAAGTTACCTTCGTTTGCTCTATATTCATATTTAATAATATAAACTACACGATTAACTACCACTAATAAAATACCTCCGCTATCTTCATCAATTTTCACTTTAAATCCTGCTTTTTGTTTTATTAGATTAGCATGGTGTCTACTAAAGTGATCCAGGATTTGGGAACTTGTGCCCTTCCATGTGCAGGTTGTTTGGGGCAATAAAGGGCAGGCAAAGAATCGGTATGTACATTCAGATTCATGTTCAACAGTTCGGTCGAATCTTACACTTTCCTTGCACCCATGTCGTTTAAATCTGCAGGGGAATGTGGTTCTGTGTAAAATGGCCTCCAAGGCCAACACTCTGTAAACGGGTGTATCATCATTTAGCAGCGAACAGCGGCCGCAAATGCAAGTGCCGTCTGGAAGCACGCGAACTGGGCTACTTGATAAATAACCTTCGCAAAGACAGCAATGAAACTGCTCCAATATGCCGCTGGGAATAAATACTGCGTTATCTTCAGACATTTCTTATCAAACTCAGGCAACCTGAAAGTTTTTACATAAAATATTGAGAACAAATTAATTTTCTTAAAACAAACCTTAAGAAATTCTTAACGTATATAATGTATTGCAACGTGGATCACACATTAACACTAAAAAATGTGGCATGCAGGTGCAGATACTCAATTTGATATTTGACTTTCCCATGTGCGAGTACTGCACCTATTTGAACTACTAGCTCCATATTCGAACTATTATTTTAAATGGTAACTTGAACTATTGCATTATACAGGGTGTGAAAAGATGTGAACATATCTTTAGGGGTTCATTAATCATGCAATTTGGAGTAAAAAAAAAATATACCCGTATCCGATTCTGAAGGGTTACTGAGATAATAAGAAAAAACTATTGATTTAAAGTAGATCTAGTTAACACTGTAAACGTAATAAAAACAATTTAAAAGTGGTTGTGATCAAGCATATAGACCACATCGATGAACAAGTTCATTTTGTGTATTATGCAATTGTTCGGGCCCTGGTTAAATTTCTGCTGCAACTTCTTGAATTCGATTTATTAGGTGCTGCTAACTTTACTTGCAACAGAATACAGTTTTTCTTTTAAACAGCCCTATAAATAAATATCTAAGAGAGTAAGGTTGGCGAACGAATTAGCCATGGAACTGGATCTCTTCGTATACATTTTCAATGTTAACTCGATATACTCTAAATAGACAGTTTTTCCTCATTATCTCAGCAACACATTTACAGTACCTATACACAGTATATTATTTTTTGCTCCAAATTGCATGATTAATCAACCCCTAAAGATATGTCCACACCTTTTAAATTGCTCTGTATGTATAGATTTATGATTTCCCTATGTTCATGCAGAAATAAAATATTTAAAAAATAACTTGAAACATTATAATACAATCAGTAAATATTTGTTCCAAGTTTATAAAAAATAGATATGTAATTGACTTGATTCTCATCTTGAGTTTATGTTTAATCATAATCTTGTCATGTTTAAAGTAAATAGAGGGAGGTAGAGCATTATGTAAATCTCAACATACAACTACAATAATAAAGTATGATCAAAACTTATTTTCATCTAGTATGGCTATGGAATAGTTCATAATTTATGAATGTAACTATGTTTGTACTTAAATTTCAACTTTGACATTCGATTTTTAAGCGAGTGAACAGAATTGCCTGGATGCTGTTACTTGCACTAGTTCTGTCCCTAGCATTCTGAACACAGGGGTGAGACTGCACCCGTGTTTTAAGACAATGTGGGACGATAATATCTGGTAGCTACCCTGAAGTGTAGTCTCACACATCTAATTTTTAGGTTTGGAAGGGTAGCACATCAATGTAAATGAATCAAACAGTAAATGCCGATTGTTTTTATTATAATCCATAGTAAGTTGTAAATAAATGACAAATTTTGACAGCCAGAAAAATGTCGCGCTTTGGTACAGAATCTTTAGCAAATATTGAAATGGAAGTAGAGGCTACAGTGCCTAAAAACACAAAAAGAAGTAAACTTTCTATATGGTGCCAGTTTTTGACTTTTTGTGAGGCAAGACATTTTTTGTTAGCTTTGAAACCATACTAATAGTACCTATATTATCATAAGAGTTCCATAAGAGGGCCCATTGTAGCACGCGTGAGTTTGGGGCACGACGAGCGCAGCAAGGAGTGCTCCAATGGAACAAGTGCTACAATGCCTCTTATTGAAAGAGTATAATATATGTACTATTTTATGTAGTTTGGGTTGTTAACTTTATGGAACTTCTAAATTTCGGATACTAAAAATATTGCATTGCAATCTAGAGATTTTTAATCGACTGAGTGAATGATGGTGACATTGTCAAGTGTTTAATTAATTCGTTAAAAGTTTCTTCAGTTTGAGCTATATTTGGTTAGTATAAATTTAATAAATGCAGTTCAGACATTGTGGTTATGGATTCGACATCTGACGTTTGTCGTGTTATGAGCATGTGAAAGCAAATGTCACCAATCTTAGAAAACAAATAGTTACCAAAAACAGTGTTATAATGGACTCCATCACTGCCTCCTACACTTACAAGCCATGCTGTTAGACTTGACAACATTGCACCTCTGGTAGTTGGTGGTCCTAAATTACAATACTCCAATTAGAAATAATTTTGCTTTAAAGAGCACAGTTTTACTATTTATCGTATTTTACTCTGTAATTAACTAGATAGCTTCTGTAATTGTGACATTTATTTACATACTCGAGTAATACAAACATGTAACAGTATAGGTATTTATAAAAATAAATCAACTTAACCTGTGTAAGCCATAGATAAAAGAACATTTCTGTAATTATTTTAAAGTTTGTAACTTTCTATACATCACTGCTGATTGAGTGTACAACGTATATGCAAAAACTATGGTGCTACTGCTGTAAATAATCTTATTTGAACATAATACATTTATCTGCTCGGTAACATCTAAATTTGTGACGTAAATTGTTCCATAAACTTCGAAAAACTGCTGATGTCATCATTTAAAAACACTTTCACTTTTTGTGCAAGTCTTTCCAATACTTGTCTTCTTCTACATTCTGGATTTGTCCTTTCTTGAGGCGCTTTCGACGACAAATATGTTGGCAAATTTGGAAATACGCTTGGGACAGCATTGTCAGCCAATCAAGGGTAATGCAGCAATAGTTCTGCAGATCCGCACTCTCATTTCTAAGGTTTTCAAATGTCTTTTCCATTAAAATGTATTTCACACACGACAGCACTTTTTTTTGGGGTCCAACGTTCTCGTGCTGTTGCACGAAGCCATGCTTTCTTTCGGATCTCGTCCATTGGAAAAGAAAATGTTGTTATAGTTTGCATAGGATTTTCTTGTAAGGTACTGTTGTAGTTGGTACACAGCGTCTTCGTGGCATTCTAAATATAAAATTAAAAGTTACAAGAAATGCCCTAAAAATGAGGTTAGATTGTTACTTACCTCAGTGAAATACTTAATAAAAACGCATAAATTCTAGCAGCAATTTTACTTTCACTTATCACGAACAGTACAGTAATATACATAAATGTATTTCTTCAAATAGTCCAACATATTAATATTTACTCACACGCCACATTTGAACAGACGTTTTTATAAATAAACAGTACAAAAATTGGTCTACGATCAGCGTTGCCAAATCTCCAACAGCATGGCTTGTAAGTGTAGGAGGCAGTGACTCCACTGTAGCACTGTTTTCGGTGTTATAATAACCATATTGTGACATCAAAGTAGATAAATAGTAATTTATTATACAAGACGATAAAGTTGAATTTTATCCACGAGTGAATCGTTTAACGTCGAGACGAAGTCGAGACGTTAATGATTCAAGAGTGGATAGAAATAACTTTATCGTCGTGTATAATACAATATTTTTTTCTATAGCAAGAACTTAACAATTTCAAAAGAAAATAATGACAGTCAATCACATTTCAAAATGTCAGTAGCTAGATTGGGTTGCTACGATAATACGAAGCTGTCATATTTAATTTAAACAAAAGTTAGAAAATTAAATTACTTTATCTATCCTTGATGTTAAAGTGCTACTTTATCTACCCTTGCTGTTAAAGTAAAACTTGACCTTTTGTTTTGAGTTGATAAAAGCACACTTTAACATGTGCTATAGAAAAAATTAATTTTTCTGTTGGTTCTTAATTAGTGTCGTAAAAGTTCCTGGATTGCCCATATTTAATATGAATCTCATACTGTTTGTGTTTTATTTCTGTTTTTATTATGAAATACAATTATAAATTTCAATACTTTGCTATACTTATTGATTATTTGTAATTAATACTTATCGACTAACTTAAAATTAACTAGTACAAAATATCTTAAACTATCCATTAAAAAATATAAAATGAAAATATAGTGAATATAAGTATTATTAAATGTTAGTTTTGTTGTAAGATTGCCCTAAAAATTTTGAATAATTAGTGATGAAATAATATCCGAGATACAATATTCATTCATACAGGCTTTGACAACAATGCAGGGGAAGATATTTCTAATTGTATGAAAGTTAGAGTGCTTTCCATATCTCACCGACCCTGCGCAGTGATCGAAATTCTGTAAATACGTCATAATCAAGGCTACAGACCAACCTGAAAATATAATTGCGATTTTGCTGCGTTTGATATCGTTTGCATTTTCGTGCCTATAAGTTAGTTTTTGCGTTCTTTATCTACTTATATTTCCGTTTATTATAAAAAACAGTTTTATCAAATAAACATGAAATATTGACAAAACATATTCTAATTTAGCGCCTGCAAGCTAGCCCGATGTTTTTGGGTTGTACTGAAAACACCATTTGGGCGTCTCGCTCTACAGTTTTCTTCCTTGCTCCACTGCGCATTTGTGGTCGCTGAGATATGGCAAGACCTCTACATAAAAGTTGTACGTCCTAACGTAGAACATGTTGGTTAAATATTGCTGAAAATATGAACCCTTTCTGGACGGCAAAGGTTTTCACAATATGTACTTGCTGGCTGGAGGGTAGTGGGAAACGTTTGCCACTCCAGGCGTTTCCTGTCCGTAACACTAATCTATGTGTTACGAAAAAATATTAATTTTTTGTTAGTTCTCTTCTGTTACACAGCATAATAGGCGCTTATTATTAGAGAAAACATTTGTATATAAAAAAATATATATCCAAATAGAGAAATAACAGAAACATATGAAAGCTAACACAAACATGCTCGGAAAATTAATGTTATAAGGTTCACATATATTATGTTCGGTACAAGTTAGTAGCAAAAAAATATGAAAACGGTATGAAACTATGGTAGATTCCCGTTCCAAATCATGCCTCCACGCTTACCACTATAGTAGTTTCCCGTTAGGCGGGCACGAACATTTTTAGCCACTCCAGTAAATTCCCGCCACGAAAGGTTTAATATCTCCAAAACAGTAAACTGTGGACCCATACATTTTGATATTAAAATTATTAGCACTTTGACGCAAAACTTTTAAGTTACCTACCTAAATATAGAGCATCCTATTTAAAAAAAAAAACTAAGTTTGGTCTGCCACACTTTTTTGAGCCACCCTGTATAATCAAAACTATTATACTAAAGTGCACCATTTTACGTCACAATCACATATAAAAATATAAGGCATTATGTTACTCTGCATTTAGATCAGAGAAAAAGGAAGCTGTTAAACCTCTATGGTGCAATGGCACAGTTCCATGTAGCTGTCGAGGATGCAAAACGGACACTTCATAAGTTTAACTTTTTACTCTTTTAATTAGTTTCCGATTACCTATGACTCACGTAAATTATTCCTGGTGCCAGTACTGCATTGAGATTGTTCCTGGTGCCAGTACTGCATTGAGTATATGGTATAATATCAATAGGATTAGAGAAGTAAGCAGAAGCCGAAATAATTTATATAAAGGTTGAATTAAATACCTATAACATTTTTGGTAAATTACTGTATGTGCGGAAAACACATCGTAATTGCGGTCTGTGCTTGTGTCACTAGTTGCAGGTTTACTGAAACTGAAGTCAGTTTCAACTACAACAGAGTTTGGATCTTCCAAACTGTTAAGATATTTATTCACGTTTAGAAGTAGCCCAGATGACAAACTATAAAAATTAGTATCATACTGAAAACATTTGTTTGCTTTTAAACTAACACAGCATTCACGATTAGACTCATTTATCAGTCTGATTTTATAAAACAATTCATAGTTGAATTCATTTTTACACCATGCGACTTTGTACCTTAAACTATCATCACTGGAATTATACTCATATCTCAATATGAATACTACATTATTTTCTGTAACGACGAACACTTCCTCTGAACTTAGACCAATTTGCAATGTAAACATAGTATTTTGCTTTATAAAACCAGCATGATTATCCGTAAAATGTTTATATATTTGTGCAGTAGGACCGCGCCAGTCACAGTCGTCTTCTTGCCAAAATGTAGGGCAAAGAAAAGCACGATACGAACATTCAGACTTATGTTTAAGATCTTCATTAAATAATATATTATATGGGCATCCCTGTTGTTTAAAACGGCATGGAAATGAAATCTTGCTAAGTATTGTTTCTAATGCCACTACTCTACCAACACATTGTTGATTGTGTAGTGGTGAACAGTAACTGCAAAACCAGTTTCCATCCGATAATAACCGGATTGGACTGCAACGTAAGTAATCTTTGCATAGGTGACAGCGAAACTGCTCACACATCAAACTGAAATCATCACTTGAAGCACTGCTTGACATGTTGATTGCTCAATAACGCAGGTCACCTGTAAAATATATTTTTTTGATTATTATAATACCACTTCCTCATGAAAGCAATAATAAAAGCAGAGGCAGAACACAAACCAAGAACTAACAGGAGAGAAAGAGGAAAGCTACAAATGGAATTACTAAGGGATGAGAAACTAAGGAGTAAGTACGAGGAGCATTTAGAGCAAGACTGGGCAAGAGTAACAATTTCAGAAAATGTGGAAAAGGACTGCGCAAAAATTAAAACACTAATAAAGCAGACAGTGAAAAAACAATCAGGGCATAACAAAAAAGTAAAAGTACATGGTTTGATGAGGAATACGAGTTTCCATTGTAAGAATTAATGATGGTAAAACAAAAAATGCTAAACCAAAACTTCAATTCAAGAAAAAGTAAAGAGTAAAAAACTATATACGTGGAAGCAAAGAACATGTATGACAAGGTAATAAAGCACATAGACAAGAACTATATTAAGAGAAATACGAGAACATGTTATATGAAAATAAAAGCCACCAAAAGAATTACCAGTCTAGTCAGATGTGCAGTTTTAAATTCTGCAATAAACAAAAAAGTGTCAAGAGCAACAAAAGAATGAATTTACAAAACAATCGTAAAACCGATGGTTAATTGTGGTGGTGAAATATGTACTTCAACGCAGGCAACCGAGAACAAATTGTTTAAGTAGGAGCAAACAAGGAAGACTGGTTGTTAGATTGCGTGTCAAGTATGAAACAGAACACAGTTCCAAAGTTGAACCCGAAGGAAAAAACATAAGGAAATGATTTCTAAAAACTTGGCTAGAATCAGTCTCAGATCTAGCACAACTGGTGTCGCAGAGAGGTGGAAGTATTGGCAACGAACTGAAATGAATGGAGGAAGATTATAGCCACGGTTCTTTAAGGACTCTCGTTATATATAATGTGGAAGCTAATCTCCAATAAAAATAGTAAACGGATTTATTAATACTTACTTTAATACCGTTCAGATATGTAACGTATGGAATTATGGAAGATCGTAAGTTTTTATTTTTTGTTGGACTTTCACATTCGACTATTTGAACTACCCACGAACAATTTTGAACTACCATCAAGTATACAGGGTGGTTGAAATTTTGCACGGAACAAATATAAGGGCGTTATTCTGCATAAAAAAATAGGAGAAAAACTCTAATAAACCTATTTCCTAAAATCACTCAGTTCAAAGATATCCTTGATCAAAGAATTAAAGATAGCAACAATATACTCTTTGATAGCAATTCGTTTTTCAAACGTAGGCTGGAATTTTGCTCTAATACATGTTTTTTGTTTACATACAATATATGGGCGTTGTTCTATAGTAAAAGTAGAAAAATAATAAACATACTTTTCAAAATAAATTATTTTAAGTTTTTTTTAGTAAAATTTATTCGTGTGTTTAAAAAAACTCATTTGCTGTACCTAGGCCATGATCAAATTAGAATTTGCCGTAACTTAACATGTACGTACCCATTGAAGCATATGAACTACCATAAGTCAGAAAGAAATAAATTACCTCTTGACCTTGAACTATTTCTAAAAATATACAAAACACTAAATAAAAACAATTTTTTTGACTGTTATAATTAATACACTAGTTGGTGTGCAAATGGCATCTTATTTTCCTTTTTGCTTGATACCAGCCTAATAAATCTAAGCGATTTAAAAACGAATTGCTATATTTATTTCTTTGGTCAAGGATATCTTTGAAATGAATGATTTTAGAACATACGTTTTTTCTCTTATTTTTAATGCGGAATAACGCCCTTATATTTGTTCCATGCAATTTTGAAACACCCTGTATAAGTGACCAAAATGTACTACTTCTTAAAAACGTATTTGTGAAACTTTACAAGAAATAGACACGTACGCTTATGAGAACTTTATATAAATTATGTATTATACGGCGTTCGATAGACACGGCCTCGATATTATGAGTACTTCCATAAATATCCTATTAATGATAACGGGTGTTCATTTGAATTTGTGGTCTACTATACTTCGCGCACCGAACAAATAGAGTGACTTATGCAACCCAAATAACATATTACAAAGGTCACTCGATAACCATTATAACTATAATTACTAAAAGGATCACAGTTGGCGACCCTTATAACATTGTCTAATCATTTTAAATATTCCGCAAAGCATCCAAGTCCGAAATAGTAGAATTATCCGCAAATGCAGCAGGTAATATTGTGCATTAATTGATGTTGAATTGTATTCTCATGTGTTACCTGTATATTATTTATAGGAATTTGTGTAGCCAGTGTGTACAATATACTGAGGGAACACCAGGAAACGCAGGAGTTTCAGCCCCCCAAAGCTTACCACAGGGCACGGTCTGTGTTAGACAAAGTGACAGATGAACAAAAAAACACTGTAAGAAGAATAGTTCATTCTTCTTCAAAAATGAGGCGCCAACAGTAGTAAAAATTTTATCTGTGGTGAACCAATGTGGAGAGGAATTTAATTTCAAGGAACCTACTTTAAGAAAGTTATTAAAAGAAATTAATTTCCAGTAAGTTTAACAAAGTAATATATGTTGACAATTCTGCAAATCATGCAGCACAATTTTAGATTACTGAGAATGTCCAGAAATAGTTTTCTTAAAGAGAAAGATGAAATTATTATATGGCGACGAAAATATCTCCGACAAATTAAAAATTTCAAAGAAGAAAGCAGAAAAATTTACTACTTGGATGAAACTTGAATGAATGCAGGCCACACTGTTCAAAAAGTGTGGACTGACACGGAATTAAGAAGTCCAAGAGATGTATTTATTAAAGGATTGTCCACAGGATTGAAAAATCCATCAGGCAAAGGTAAACAGCTAATCACACTGCATATTAGGTCCAACGATAGATTTCTGGAGAATGGGCTGCTTCTATTTGAGTCCAAAAAAACTGGTGACTATCATGAAGACATGAACTCCGCAGTGTTTGAAGAGTGGTTCAAAAAGATTTTACCTATCTTAGAAGATGGGGCTGATATTGTAATGGACAATGCATCTTACCACTCAAGAAAATCTGAAAAAATTCCCACAAGTTCTACTAGAAAAGAGGATATTCAAAATTGGTTAATTGCCAAAAATATTCCATTTGAAAAAGACATGATCAAAGTTGAATTGTTGGATTTAGTTAGGACCAACAAATCAATAACTAGGTAATAGTTATATTGTCGATCGTTTAGCAGAGGAAATCAATAGGATTATCTTAAGATTGCCACCTTATCACTGCGAATTATACCCAATTGAATTAATATGGGCACACGTAAAAGGTGATGTGGCACGAAACAATGTCACATTCAAACTACAAGATGTGAAAAATTTATTTCTAAAAGCAATTAAAAACGTTACCTCTGAAAATTGGCAGAAAGCATGCAACCATGTGGGTTCTATTGAAAAGAAAATGTGGGAGTTAGATGCCGTGATGGAGATACAGGTAGAGCCCCTGATAATAAATCTACAAGAAAATTCTGATGATTCGGAATCTGACGATTTATATGAAAATTAGATTTCATTATCCGTACTCTTTACTAAGTATACAGGGTGATTCATAAGCATAAGGTTAGTTAGAGGACATCAAACAGAACAACCTTGCATAATAAACTAAACGTCAAAAATTAATAGTAATCCCACAAAAAATTTAAACATTTAAATGCTTAAATCGATTGACGGTCATTGGAATGAACTTCTGTCAACGTAAGTTCACACAGGGGGTTGCGATAAGACCGAATTTAAGGAAAAAACAATTATTTGGGTATTTCAATCAATTTGGTGCATACGTGTTCGTCATTATTGCGTTAAACACCGATCACAACCTCTTTTTAAACATGCCAGTAATTATTTACTTACATTAATGCCAGTCTCAAGCCTGGAAGCAAATGTGAGAGGAAAGCGGTTAATGTACTTTTATCTGATTTATCTAATAAAGGTTTTGGTTCTCAAAAGTTGGTTTAGACCCTAATGCAATTTTTTCTATATGCGATTAATTTTAAGATCAATGTGCTATTACTGAGGTCAGTATTCACCTATTTAATTTAATGATCATAAGTATGAATTACCCTTTATATTATATTTAGTTGTATTTTTTCAGTTCTAACTTTTTTTCTGAAGACCATATCAGACGAATTAGAAGGAGTAAATCTTTTCATAAAGACTACATTAAAGGAACTGCGAAGATTCCAAAGGAGATTATGATTTGCGGCTGCATGTCAGCTAACAGACTGTTAATTTATTTATTATGTACACACTGGGAAGTAAATAAATTACTATCAAGGATTTATTGCTCAAAATAATGTTTAAATAATAACTTACCCATTATAGAGGGGTACTATTGAAATACTTCATAAAATTATATCACAATTGTTTTAAAGCATGAAACAACTAACAATTATATTTCTCTTCAGAAGTTTTAATATTAAAAGAAATAATTATTATTTTTAGAGAAGCTTTATGTGTTGAGGCACATAAAGCCATTTTTATTGCGAATAACATATACAATTTTATTTGCAAATGAATACTTATAGTGCAATAAGTCACAAAATTAGAAAACAATAATTTAGTACAAATGTAAAAAATCAAGATTGAGGTAGAATTTTGATACGTTGGAAATAATTTTTCCATGGTTATGATGGATGAAAATCACAAGTAATAATTAAATTCTATTGTTGAAATGTTTGATTTTGTTATTTTATATGATTAGGCAGATAAAGTAGCAACAGTGGCAACTTTATATGCCTAATCAGTCAAAGTACTACCTTTACCTTTGATTATTATTATAATAACGCCTTCACTTTGCTAATCAAGTCACATAAGTTGTCACTTTGATGGTGTTTGAAAATGAACATATTGTAACGAATGCGAGAACGGCTTCCAGATCGATCTAGAAGCAGGTGTGCGCGATGAGTCACTTCGAACAGATGCTCCGAAAACGGGCCCGAGGTCAAATGCGTCATGCTTCCGCCTGGAGTTTCTAGTGAGTGTCGGGACTGTCTGGAAGCTTCTGGAGGGAAATTATTGGCCATATAAATACCCGGCCGTCGGACCCGCAGTTCAGTTCTGAAATAATTCTGCGGCAGTTCGAACTCACGTCGAGGCTTGTTAGAAGCCCCCATATAAATAAAAACGCGTGTACATATGAACATAAATAATAGAAATAAATAAATATATAATCGTTAGTGTTTAAGAGTGATATAAATAATAATAGTTGTTAGAAATAGTGCCGTAGTTTAAAAGTAATTTGTAATCTGCTTGATAATTCTCGCATGTGCTTGTAAATAACAATAATTAATCCAATAGTGTAAATAAATATTTGAACCCATGTTTGTCGTATAATTTTAAATAGCCCGAACGTTAAGAACGTAACAGTGGTGTCAGGTGCGAGGTTTTGTACCGGGGGCTATAAGAAAATTATTGAACAAACATTAAATAAATAAATTGTTAACAAGTGCCGATAAAACGACGGTCAGATAAATAAATTTAAGTGGAAAGTGTGGATGCCTTTGACGAGATCTCAAAGCAGCAAAATGGAAGCCCAATTAAGCCAACTTTTGCAACTGATGCAAGTTAGCCAGGACAAGGCGGAAAAAGCGCAGGAGGAACTTAAGAAAGAGATCCAAGTTGGCCAGGAAGAATTGAAAGCCGGCCAAAAGAAGGCACAAGATAAGGCAGAGGAAGCCGCGAAAGCACTTAAGGAATGGCTGAAGGCCGAGCAAGAGAAAGCAGTCCAAAAACTTGAGGAAAAATTGAAAGCCACTCAAGAAAACCTCAAGGATGAGCTTAGGGAAGAATTGCGATCCGGTCGAAAGAAGGCAGAAAAAGCACAAGAGGATCTTAGGGAACAGCTGGAAGCCGGGCAGAAAGCACGAGAAGAGCTGAAGGTCGGGCAGGAAGAGCTGGAAACCGCAGAAGAGGAAGTAGTTCAAAAGCTTGACGGGAAAATAAATGGAAGAGTTCGGTCTCTGTTGTTGGACCTGAGACGCGGCGAGTTGCACGTGGGTGGGGAGGAGCTTTCCCGACACCCAGGAGGAGAGATCGCGGCACAAGTGGTATGGGCGGAAGATGTTATTCTGCAGGGACGAACCGAGAGGGTCGTGGATGCATACCTGGATGGCGATCTCCGGAGCAACGTGGTGCGCGTGGTTGAGCCCGATTATGCTGACATTGCGGACGAGTGCATTCTGGGAATGGATGTTGTGGATAAGTGTGAGTGCGCTTTGGACCTGAGACGCGGCGAGTTGCACGTGGGTGGGGAGGATCTTTCCCGACACCCAAGAGGAGAGATCGCGGCACAAGTGGTATGGGCGGAAGATGTTACTCTGCAAGGACGAACCGAGAGGGTCGTGGATGCATACCTGGATGGCGATCTCCGGGGCAACGTGGTGCGCGTGGTCGAGCCTGATGGTGGCAAGAAGCTCACTCATGGTATCCTGGTAGGGAAGACGTTGGTGAAGACTGGGCTTGGGGTCCCAGTAAGGATGATGAACGTCAGCAGGGAACTGGCAACCGTCAGGAGGAACCCAATACTGGAAGGGGGCATGAGCCAACGAAAATGGAAGAAGATAGAAGATTTGGTGGCCCGGTACCAAGACATCGTCGAGTGCGGAGATCATCCCAGCGGCCGTACTGATGTAGGAAAACATAAATCAGTTGAGTTTGGCAAAAGAGTCTTGCTGAGGACCGACCATCCTGCTCTGAGGTGGCTGCTGCGGTGCAAGAACCCTGAAGGGCAGGTGGCTGAGTGGATCGAGCGCCTAGAAGAGTTCGACTTGGGAATAAATTATCGACCTGGCACAGTCCACCGCAACGCCGATGCGATATCCAAGAGGCCTTGCCTTGCGGACTGCGGCCACTGTTCGAGATTGGAGAGTCGTGCGGTACCCATTAATCGTACCGCTGTGGTCGACGACTCGTGGGAGCCAGACGAGTTACAGAGTAACCAGGAGAATGACCCCGACTTAGGCGCGGTTATAGCCTGGAAGCAAGATGGCCGTCGACCTACCTGGCAGGAGGTCCCCGCCACCGACGCAACAGTGGAGACTTATTGGGCGCAATGGGACTCCTTGCAGCTGGACAACAACGTCCTGACCAGAATCTTGGAAGATGAGGACAGTAGGGCAACGAGATCACGATCGATGGTTCCAAGGAGTAGAGTGGCCGAGGTACTGCGCCACCTGCATGATGGCTCCTCTGGGGGATACTTCAGATTGAAGAAGACGTTGCAAGAGGTCCAAGAAAGGTTCTACGGGGCAAGCTGCAAAGGTGACGTCCGAGAGTGGTGCCGGAGGTGCGAAGCCTGCGCTACGGGAAACGGACCTGTTGGAAGACGTAGAGCTCCGAGGTGGCAGTACAACGTCGGTGGTCCGTTCGAGGGTATAGCCATTGACATCGCCGGACCATGCCCCGAAACCGAAGCGGGAAATAAATACATCTTGGTGTGCATGGGCCACTTCACCAAATGGCCCGAAGCGTACGCCGTTACGAAGAAAGAGACCGGTACTGTCGCTGATGTTCTGGTGAAGGAGTGCTTCAGCCGTTTTGGAGTCCCCCTGGAGTTACATTCCGACCAGGGCCGGAATTTCGAGTTTGGACCGTTCCAGAACGTCTGTAAGCTACTGGGGATACGCAAGACCCGGACCACTGCCCTCCATACTCAATCGGACGGCATGGTGGAAAGGATGAACGGAACCATAGAGAAGCATCTGTCCAAGGGCGTTTCCGAGCATCCGAGTGACTGGGGCCAGTACATGCACCTGTTCCTGATGGCCTACCGATCGGCAGTACCAGAGACAACCGGCGTCCAGAGCGAGGTGTGCTGTTGCGAAGCCTGGAGACCACGGTGGGCTGCTGCTTCTTCAGCCAGTCCATGTGCAAGAAGGGCACCGCCTGCAAGTACCGCCATCGGACCCCCACAAGAGCGAGAAGACAGGCACCCGACGCAACTCGTTCTGGGACAGAACGATCTAAGGCGGGGGCAGTGTAACGAATGCGAGAACGGCTTCCAGATCGATCTAGAAGCAGGTGTGCGCGATGAGTCACTTCGAACAGATGCTCCGAAAACGGGCCCGAGGTCAAATGCGTCATGCTTCCGCCTGGAGTTTCTAGTGAGTGTCGGGACTGTCTGGAAGCTTCTGGAGGGAAATTATTGGCCATATAAATACCCGGCCGTCGGACCCGCAGTTCAGTTCTGAAATAATTCTGCGGCAGTTCGAACTCACGTCGAGGCTTGTTAGAAGCCCCCATATAAATAAAAACGCGTGTACATATGAACATAAATAATAGAAATAAATAAATATATAATCGTTAGTGTTTAAGAGTGATATAAATAATAATAGTTGTTAGAAATAGTGCCGTAGTTTAAAAGTAATTTGTAATCTGCTTGATAATTCTCGCATGTGCTTGTAAATAACAATAATTAATCCAATAGTGTAAATAAATATTTGAACCCATGTTTGTCGTATAATTTTAAATAGCCCGAACGTTAAGAACGTAACAATATTATATTTGGATTTACAAAATATACAAATTTACAATAACTAAAAATCTGACGACTTTCTAGTTTCTGAAATTATTTTTATATGTGAAGCAAAGATAAATACATAAAATACAATACAGAAAAATTACGGTCAACTAATCAAAAAAATGGTAAAATAATACAATATAGATTCTTCTAATGGTTGACAACATAAACTGTCTTCAACAGAATCATCTTCTTCTTCAGATGATAGATTAGAACCGGATTCACAGCTATCGTCTACAGTAATAATTATTTCTTCTCTGTCATCAATAATGTATTCCCACTTCTAGAGTGCTTTATTAACCAGGCAAGCTTATCCCACTAGATTTTGTGTCACAGGGACTTTAGCGCCAAGCCGTTGGCTGCGCTGACCGGTAACCGTGCGTTCTGTCGTCTGTCAACCAAGCAAGACTGGAAACGTATTGTTTAGTGCTGGAAACCGTTCGAGTACGTAATGGTCGATACAGACGAGCACTGCACGCTGATTTAAATCTTGGTGCATTTCATTACGATGCTAATTATAATTACAGTTTTCATCCAAGTGTGGTTATTGAAATCTATATACAGTGTGTATGTATTGTTCTGTACTGTCAACTGTATCTGTCAGTTCTGTTGATCTATGTCACTCGTCACTGTTGTTTAAACTAAGGTATTATTAAAGTTCTCTAATTTGAACCAAGTGCTTGTTAGTTAACAGTGTTTTCGTTCCGATTGTTTCTGCTTTCTTTTATTTGTTTAAAAACCAGTCTTTTTTAAGACGGATAAAATTAAATGACATGATCGTTGTTTTTCCGACTCACCGTATGCTAATTGGAAAGCAGAGTGTTATTGTCTCTGTTGGAAAGTAACTAGAATTTGAATTTGCCGCCACTTTCAGTAACTCAAAATGGCGGACGAGCTTGCTCGTATAAATATAGCACCTTACCCACTTCTATTTGTCGACACTGCACATACATTCTTTCATTCTTGCACACTGACACTTCCAAGTTTATTTTCTGCAAAAGTTTTGACATCGTCTAATTTGCATGTTGTATTATTTGCAGCAACATAGTTCTTTACTGACACCCATATTTTCCCATTCGGGTTTAGTTCTGGATGGTAAGGAGATAATCGTAGGACTACGTATGACCATGTTCGGCTAGTAATTTCTCAATCGTATAACTTTTATGTGTAGGTTTATATAATTTTCTTTTACCACATACTTGTTCTT